>CAUYPK010063270.1:0-16992 GCA_963574355.1 Loris lydekkerianus
CAAGTGCCCATCGACCCACGAATGGACTAGCAAATTGTGGTACATGTATACCATGGAATACTATGCAGCCTTAAAGAAAGATGGAGACTTTACCACTTTCATGTTTACATGGATGGAGCTGGAACATATTCTTCTTAGCAAAGTATCCCAGGAATGGAAGAAAAAGTATCCAATGTACTCAGCCCTACTATGAAGCTAAATTATAGCTTTTGCATGAAGGCTATAACCCAACTATACCACAAGACTATGTGGAAAGGGCCAAGAAAGGGGAAGGGAGGGGGGAGGTTTCAATGGAGGGAGGGTAATGGGTAGGGCCACATCTACGGTGAATGTTAGAATGGGTACAGGTGATTGCACTGATGTACACAGCTATGATTTAACAATAAAAAAAAAAAATTAAAAATAAATAAATAAATAAAAATAAAAATAAAAATGCTCACATATTGACTTGAAATAAAAGAAAAGGAGACACATGTTTAAAAGGGTCTACTTTATTTCTCCAATGGAAATCTTTCTCATTTAGTAGAGCACAAATTTTTTTCTGTCATGCATAAATATAGTCTGGCCAAAGGAAACCATGGTTGAACAAACTTTTCACATCAAACACTTCAGAAGGATTTGGACCAATCACTCATCATTTTCCTTAAATAAAATGGCAAAACCAAATGTGAGTTTTATGATACTTAAGTAAATATTTAGCAGCTCATTGAAAAGTAAATATGAAGATCCGAATTTTCTAAGTAGCCTTGGATCAGTATTTCCACTAAAGAATTAAAAAGGACGAAACTATGATGAAACTATTGTGTAATTTTTTTCAGTTAATGTTTCATTGATGGATTTATGTATAATCCATACTTATATATTTACATGCATGTACATAATTCATTATATAGACATACATATGTGTACATAATTGAAACCTTATCAAATTCAAATATCATTATAAACTATGCATAATATTCCTCCATAACAGCTTATTCTGACACCAAGTGTTGTATTACAATTCAGTTCTGGCACTAAATACCCTGAGTGAAGTGCAAATCCACAAGTTCAAGGTCATAGTTCGTAAGACTGCCCTTCAGCTGCCAGCTACAGGGGCCCCCTCTTTGGTCCCTCTGCCTGGAAATTCAGGGGGTTTCTATGACCCCTTCGTGTTTTGTGATCAGTACAACAACTCACAGAATTCAGAGAAGTGCTGTAGTTATGGTCAGTCTTACTATAAAGAATGTACGTCAGAATGAGCCAACGGAAAAGACATGGGACAAAGTTTAAGAGCTTCCATATCTTCTTCCCACAAAATCAGGGGTATCACTTTCATGTCACATTGATGTATTCACCAACCAGGAAACGCTATGCATTTCAGTGGTGTCCAGAGTTTTTATTGTAGTTTCATTGCACCGGCATGGTTGATAACACAATCTCCAGTTCTCCTTTCTTGCTGAAGGTCAGGCTGCCTCAAAGCCCCAACCCTTTAATGACAGGGTTTGTCTTTGTAGTAACCAACCCAGATCCTGAGCCCTCTCACTGGCATAAACTCAGGCATCAGAATAACAAAGATACTCCGTATCAGTAAATTCCTAGGATTTGTGTCAGGAATCAAGACAAAGACCAGAAAAATTCTTTATTATGCAATGGAGTCAATGGCACAAAACCACAAGCAGTCAGATAAGGGAAGTCTACACCTGGCCAGCCTGTCTTGCTCCAGGCACAAGATTTTTCTTACGGTCTGGCTTAAAAGAGGGGTTCAATTTTAGAGTTAAAAGAATGAGATGGCATATTTATCTTCCAGGCTGTCCTTTACCATCATTGATTCCCTTAGCTGTATCTGTAAAATTTGTATTATCTAATTAAGACTCCCCCCCCCAAAAAAAAAAAACCGCATGTGAGGAGAAACCTGGCCCCTGTCACCACAACTGTGCACTCCCGATTAATATCACCTATGATGGTACAGTGAACACCGTGTGTCTCCTATGAAGCGCTAAGAAGTAATACCACTACTGTTACTGTTTGTATTACTAGCAAAAAATCATAACTTGAACCTATTCTTGATGACACATCACATAAATACACATTGAGGGATATTTTACAAAGTGGCCTGTACTCTTCAGAAATGGCAGTCGCAAAACACAGACTAAGGGATAAGGAAACTAAAGAGACGTGGTAACTAAATGGGACTCATTACCCAAGGATGGATCAGGGACAGAGGAAAAAGTCTTCAGTCAATTGATGTAACATGTAATATGGACTGTGGATTGAATAATATTTATGCCAATGGTATGCTTCCTAGCTTTGATAATTGTATTTACACAGAGATATACAAATGTAAGAGAATTTCCTTATTTTTAGAAAATACATTCTTAGGTATTTAGGGTTACTGTGGTATGACTTTATCTCACTAACTATCCTTTGAAAGAGATAGGATAGAATAGTGGCAGATGCTAAAGCAAATTGGGTAAAAATGTAAGCAAGAAGTGATATTCTTGAAAAAGTGTCTACAAAAGTCCTTTGAACCACATTTACAACTTTTCATGAAGTTTAAAATTACATCCAAATAAAAAGCCAAAACAAAGCTATGTATGCACAGGAAATACGGAATGTTACAAGAAAACTCATTACCCATTTATAAGAAACACAGACAGACATGCTGTGATTTTGGTCTTCTACCCCTTGTTCTAATGTGAATATATTGATAAAAGGATATTATCATTTGTTATTTTCATTCTAAAGGTTTTATTTATTTGTTTGTTTGTTTGTTTATCTTCATAGACAGGGACTTGTTCTGTCACCCAGGTTGGAGTACAGTAGCACAGAGCTCACTGCATCTTCTAACACTTGGGCTAAAGCTATTCTACAGGCACATGCCACTGGTTAATTATTTTTGTAAAGATGGGGTCTCACTATGTTGCCCAGGTTGGTCTGGAATTCCTGGCCTCAATAAATCCTCCTGCCTTGGCCTCCCAAAGTATTGGTGTTTACAGATGTAAGCTACTGCACCCAGCTGTTAAGATTTTTTTTTTTTTTAATCTTTTTCTCAACTTTTGAATCTCTCAACTTTTTTTCACCTGACATATATAGAGTCCTTTGCTTTGCACTGCAAGAAACAGGATTAAGCAAAGTAAATTTCTGACTGGATGAGATTATAGTTTGATAGGGAAGATAGATAGATCTTGTTTAACTATTTATTCATGATAAAAATAGAAAAACTAAAAGTGATACAAGGTGTTTTAAGAGCACATAAGTTTGAAGTCCTGCCAAGCTTTGAGATGAGGGAAAGTGGTGGGAAGAGAAGGTAAATGCCATCACAAGACATCTGTTATTCCCAGCCCCACAGCCCAGGAGAACTCTGGACACCCCGGACTCAACCTATCACTGCACTTTGCTATAAAGAAAAGTTCCACATCATTTTATCCATATTTCTTTTAGAATCAAATGCCGATAACTGAAGTTTAAAGGAAGTTTTATAATCATCTCTTCTCTTTTTTCCTTCTGTGATCTTCTTTCCTCTCTGCCCCCCATCCCCCAGTGTCTCAGCAGAGGTGAATTCGTGCCTCATTACTCAATAATACCCAACAGGCAGAAATTAGAATTTATCTTCCACCTCTGATGAGCCTGGGGAACCCAATCCAGGTTTCAGCTTGGCCAGAATCATGAGCAAAGGTAAGTGAATCCTGGTGCAGGTAAGAATGAAATTTGGTTAATGACCTTTTGATGAAACTGTCAGAAGGCAATGCTAGACTGGTTTGGTTGTGGAAATGTTCACACACCATCTGCCGCCTTTCCTGTAGACCAAAACAGAAACACCAAAAAGGAACTGAAAAGTTAGAAACAGTCAGAAAAATTGATATGTATATCTTAATGCCACAAAGATCTGATCCATAGAAAATGTTGCACTAGTTATGCCAAGTTAGGTAGAAGACTCTAAATGAATTGTTGTAATTTATGGTTTACAGATCCATATTAGTCCTCACCTTATTTTATTTTTCTTTCTTTTTTTAAATTTCAGATTAATATGAAGGTGTAAATGACTAGGTTACATGGTTTGTGTCTGTTAGGTAGAGTTCAAGTTGTAGTTGAGCCCTTCGCCCGGGGTGTGCTGTATATCTTGCATTGTGCACATTAGGTGAGAGCTTACCAACCCTTTTCTTTCCTCCCCTCTCCCCTTCCCCTTTTCTCCTCTCCCCCACTTAAATTTAATTGTGTCTTTCTCTTGTGTGAGTGTGTAGTTGTTTGTCTATTTGTTTCATATTAGTATTGTATACATCGGATACTTGCTTTTCCATTCTTGGGATACTTTACTAAGAAGAATGTCCTTCAACTCCATCCAGGTTAATATAAAAGATGTAAAATCTACACCTTTTTATGGCTGAACAGTATTCCATGGTATACATATACCACAGTTTATTAATCCATTCATGGGTTGATGGGCACTTGGGTTGATTCCACTTCTTGGTGATTATGAATTGAGCTATGATAAACATTCTAGTGCAAATGTCCTTATGGCAAAATAATTTTTGTTTTTCTTCTGGGTAGATGCCTGGTAATGGGATTGTGGGATCAAACAGGAGGTTCACTTTTAGCTCTTTGAAGATTCTCCATACTTCTTTCCACAGAGGCTGTATTATTTAATTTGCAGTCACACCAGCAGTGTAAAAGTGTTCTCTTCTCTCCGGGATAAAAACTCTTAACAATATCTCTCTCCTTTCTTTTAGAAACTGTAGAGAAGCAATAAATGTCTTTTATCCATCATCCAGTTCTAAAAACGTAAGGATCCACATATTTTTCAATAGTAAACGTGACTATTAGATATCATGACTTCTGTGTGTGATTTTCCCACACCTATGGAGCTACCTCTGATCAACTGAAAGAAACTACTTCAAAAAGATGAGAGAAGTAGACCCTTTCCTTTGTCAAGATGTAGGAATCCAGCTTCTTGCAGTTGGTACTATCATGACACAAAAGGAACAATTTTGGTTTCACTATACTATAGAAGGATTTATGTCTGGAAATCATTCTTCTCTCCCTTGGGCAAGAACATTCAGCATTATTAAGAAAAATGCTGTGACTGACTATTTCTTGGCCAGAATTCCTTTCAATGCTATTGGTCTAGCCCAATAGACTCGGGGGGGAAAAAAAGTTTGGTTTAATTTTATACATACATATGGGTATATATGTGTGTATAATACGTATGTGTATTCATACAGAGAGATATTTTTACAATTTAAATCATGCATTTTTGGCTTTACATCCATATTTTGCTATCATATGCTTTGAGAAATTAAAAATGACAATTTCTCATCATGAATGTTTACAAACTAGCCATTTAGTTCTGGGTACCTGGAGATTGTGTACTTAATGTTTATAACTGCCAAGGAAAAACCTCCAAAGTTATCATCAGCAGTATGACTGTGTTTAGTTGTAGTTAAGATGACCACGAAAATTGAAGTGAGATATTTATCACATTGTTTTCAAGGTAAGGCAAATTCAATGACAGTGTAGTCAGACATTTGTTCAAGAGCTTAAGCTGGCTAGTGGCAGGCCAAAATATGTTCTATTTCTGGCAGGGGCTTCAAAGGAGATGTGTACCCTGCTGCCATCACTGGCTGGTGAACCTCGTTTGTAATGTCCTTGCTTCTCCCTTCTCTCTCTACAGCCAAATTGAAAATGGAATTGAAGGAAGTTAAGTACACTACACCAGTTTAGAGGCCCTGCAATCAAATGAAAGAAATTAAGCAAAAAATGAAGTCTTTGGGGGCATCACAGGGTAACCACCTAAATACAATAGAACCTCCATAGTTGGCCACCTCCCTACGTTGAACACTTCCTTAAGTTGACCTAATTTTCATACACTGGACATGCATCATAGGTATGCATCCATACAGTAGGCCTAGTTCCTTATGTTGACCGGTTTGTTATAGTCTCTTGGGTGGTCAGCTTACACAGATTTCACTGTACATCAATGAAACTAATCAAGAACTCCTCATGCTTCCAGGATTCTGTACGTCCTCATCTAAGGACCACCTGTGTCATCCTCAGCTCCCTGTTTTCTCCCCCCTTGAAATTCAGGGTTCAGGTACCGATGCCTTTTAGCCCACCCCGGCACCCAGGCTCAGGCCCTATCTCACTTACAGTTTGATAAATCTTCCTCATTACTCTAGGCATCACTCACTGTTTAGATTATCTTTCACCTCTGATTTAAGTGAACTCACTACCTCCTTTTTTACTTTTTTACTTTCCTCTTAATACTTGACCTTTTCAAGATGTGTGTCAAAAGACTTATCACCTCTAATACGTGAACCTTCTTAGTCTACTCCCACTCAAGTATTGAGTTTCTTTCCTTGCCTTTTTTGCTTTGCTTCAGCTATAATTATTTACATATCAGTGTTGTCTTTCTCTGGTACCTATTTTTCACTTGCCTTCTCCTCATCTGCTATGACCTTTCATTCCATAACAACATTGAACTATAGCCAACTACATTAAAAACGATGACACATTTGGGATACTTGTACAAAAAGCAACGTGCAGAAGAAAATCACCCTCACACTTTGCAAGATCTTTTTCCACTTCCATTGTTTGCTCTTCTAAATGGGCTGCTTAAGACAGGCATCTTGGTTCCTACCATTTAACCTGAATTAATTAGTCTATTGCCAGTCCAAAACCACAAAGTAAGTTAGACACAGAACAGAGAGAGATGAATGTTAGAAGTCTACAAAATAATAAAAGAAAAACAGATTTTTGATTTCTTTGTTTTTAACTAAATAGTTGTGAAAAGTATAAGTGTCACTATAAGAACCTTAGAAAAATAGTAAAAAAAAAAAAAAAAAAGGCTTCTCTAATTAGGTATATTGATAGTGTCTCTTAGTGTTCAAATAGCCCTTTGGGTTCCAACTTTGACGGCATTAGAGTTGGAGAGCAAAATGGGGAAGAACTTTCTCATTCTCGCTCAGGCTAAAAGCATTAAGAATACATTTTTGTTAGTGGAACTTGATGTAAGTCACTGCCAAAGGGAGAAACTTTATGGAAGTTTGTCATGGTAAATCAATGTGTTTGTCATGGGCTAAAGAATGGCAGAGATACACGAAAACCTCATGCTGATCTCTTGGTTACAAATGAGTTGCAGATGTTAAAATGTGTTTCCCAGTAAAAAATACAATAAAGTGCCAGGCTGCCTGACAACGAGGTGCTAAGCACCTGCCTAAAAACAATGAGGGTCAAAATAAAGCGGCGATAACCTACATGTTTCCAAAACTTCCTTCCTAAAAATTTACAGTAGCCTCTTTTGTATTCTTTACTCATACACAGTACAAATTCAGAAACTGGACAAATAGACGGCATATAGTTGTTGTTTTTTTCTCAACCCATATGACAGGTCCCTGTTTTTGCAACTTTTGTGTCCTTGTGATTTATAAGGACCTGGTTCTAATTCTCTCATTTCTCTACTGATTACAGAACACTCCTTCAGAGTGGCTTCTAGGGGCTTGGCGCATGCAACTCCAAAGGACTAGCAGCTGCCTGCTTGCTCTTCAAGTTCGCCACAGAGATCCAGGCAAATGATCCTCACGTGACAAATGATATTGAAATAGACCTCGGGTTCTCTTCCCAGTTCAAGATAGAGATCAACCCTTACGTTGGATTGTTTCTCAAAAACTGACCAAGTGAATTCCTAGGAGGCCTCTGGCCAGAGAGGGAAGAGCTATAGGTCATAGGTTGGGAAAAGCAAGTATTATTTCTCAGGTCAAGAAGCAAATCCCCAATTACCTTCCAGGATAATTAGACCTCACTGAGACCCAAATTTCATATTTAAGGTAGCCTAATGAATGGATTAGTCAAAAGATTTGCTGACTCCAGGAATGCATGCAGGAGAGAAAGGAGATTTTAAAAGCCATAAGAATTACTCAGACATCCCAAACTTTACTTTCCTGAAAATGTTGTAAAGACATTGCTGAAACACAGCTCAAGATGAAGTGCAGCTAGGCTATGTGAATATATAATTTTGACTCAAAGACCAAAATGAGGAATCCCTTTAAAAGTAAAACTTAGGATAATATCAGTGTCAATAAACTAACCAGAGAAATAGACTATATTTAGGCATTACTGTTAAAAGTAATATTTCCCCTCCCCTCAAAAAAATATAGTAGGAAGTGTTCTTTTTTATTCATACACATATATTTTATTTGTGTGTTGGGGGATTTTAATTTGTAGTGTCAATTAGTATAGGGACTTTGGAGTTTAGGTTTATGTTTATCCTTGAAAAATCTGTTTCTGTTAAATGTGAGTTAACTGCATTTAAACCTATTTAAAAGGTATAATTAAAATAGTTAGAATGTTAAGGCCAAACATTTTTAGAGTCTATTGCTTTAGCAGTTTAATTCTATGCAAAAAAAAAAAAGGAAAATAACCAATAAAGCCCACTTAAATGAACACCTGCTCAAAGAATAGCCTTCTAGAAAAGATTGTATCTGAAATTAAACAAATAAAAGTTAAAAACCACATGATAAAATGATAGTATATTATTCTTGGTCTACCTGTAATGAAATAATGAATATTTATACAATATAATGATGAAACAAAATAAAGAGACCCACAAGATCATTATTAACTTCTAGTCATTCTTATTAAAGTGATTTCAGGTCAAAATAAACAGATACATAAACCATTAAAATAAAGATACTCATACACACTCATAAAGATATAAATAAATGTATTCCTATGTTCACAGGGTACACAGTACATAATAAAAGTGCAGATGCAGAAATCAAACCAACAACTGGAAATTTTCTAGGGGTTTGTCTTGTTCGAATAATCTTCATTTGCAACATTTGTTAAGTTCAATTAAAGGGTAAGCTATGTTTTTTTTGTATGTCATTCCTATGGAATGTTGTAAATGCCATTTATAAATTCAAAAATTCAGAAAAGATATGGCTTATCTGGAATACTAATTAGATGAAGTTCCTCAAATCTCATTTCTTTAATTGCCATGCAAAACATTTTTGCTTTAAGATTACCCACCCTATTTTACATATTTTTTTGCATAACAGAAGGCTATAAATTACATTTAGAATACTATGATAAGGTAAGATTTCACCTTCTCCTTAGGTGTAATGATTAGACCATACTTCAGACATTTCTCTCACCTAAATTCTTTGGTCAGATTCCATGCATGACTATTGGTACTTATTTCATTACCGACATTCTTTGCTGATAAAACATGTAAACAAAATCACTGTTTCTTGGCATTTGAATCTCTCTTCTGTTTTTAATTATTAGTAGAAGACTCTGGGTTGGCATTTTATGATTAGATCATCCATCTACAGCACATGAAAAATATGGAAGCACAATGACTAACATTTTCAGGGGTCCTATCAACTACCATCTTTCT
The DNA here is from genome assembly GCA_963574355.1 of Loris lydekkerianus. Taxonomy (NCBI): domain Eukaryota; kingdom Metazoa; phylum Chordata; class Mammalia; order Primates; family Lorisidae; genus Loris; species Loris lydekkerianus. The sequence continues at coordinate 9,377 of CAUYPK010063270.1, forward strand.
ACAAAGAATATCATTGGGAAATGTGCTTTTGAAACATGTTTACCATCTTAAAGAGTTGGCATGACTCCCAAGCTGGTTTAAAGAGTTCATATCACCTTTAAAGAGTTTATATCCCAATCTTAACAGAAGAGGAAGTTTTGATAAGGTTTTTTTTTTTTTTTTAATATTAGAGGAATAAGGAACAAAACAGAACTTTCCTGTGATTAGCACAATGGAAACACATGACCCCTTTATTTTTATTTCATTTGATTAACAAAGACTTTGTGTGCTTTAATTCTCTAGAAAAACCACGAGCGTGATAAGAATTTCAATCAGTTTTTATAAATGCTGAAATTTAAAAGGAGAGTTTGGCCGGGGGGTAGGGGGGTGGCTGTCCAATGAACTGCAACCCTAGAGACTTGAGCTGAACTAGTGGCCACGTTTGTGCAGGAACAAACACCTCGAAAGCCATAGGCCATGGCTTCTTATATAATCCATGCAACTCCTTGCTGTCTGGAGAAGAGGCTTGCCGCTGCAAAGTAGAAGGAAACAAGAGAGGAAACTCAAGATTAGCAAACAGAAATTTATTTTTGGCTCCCAGTATCCAATCCTAATTCTATGATGCAGCTTCTTCTCAGTGACTAAGGACTAACTCCAGCTAAGGTGCTAACGTTCAAGAATTAACCACAAGGAATTAATGGATAGCAGCAATATGAATATGCTGAATAGCTATCACATGTCAAGGACCTCACATACTATCCTTCTTAAACTTCATAATAACCCTACCAAACAGGAATTATTCTCAAATGCTCTGAAGTAAGGTTTAGAGAAGGGAGGAATTTGCTCAGGGTTATGCAAGTTCCTGGCTAATCTGGGATTGGAGACCAGGCAAATTTGATGCCAAATCCAATGCTTATTCCATTTCACCACTCTGCTTAGTGATGAACTTCAGATGACACCACAGAAGATAGAGGATACTTTTTTTTTTTTATAAAGGGGTGCTCTTGGTACACCTCTAATCCCCCAACATAAATGAAGCCTCTTTGTATGGTGAACTCCAAGACAAATTTCTATTTTTTTTTTGTAGAGATAGAGCCTTACTCTATCACCCTTGCTAGAGTGCCATGGCGTCACACAGCTCACAGCAACCTCCAACTCCCGGGCTTAGGCGATTCTCTTGTCCCAGCCTCCTGAGTAGCTAGGACTATAGGCACTCGCCACACGCCTGGCTATTTTTTGTTGCAGTTTGGTCGAGGCCGAGTTTGAACCGGCCACCCTTAGTATATGGGGCCAGTGCCCTACCCACTGAGCCACAGGCACTGCCCAAGACAAATTTCTTATAAGTGTTGCTCAGTCTATTTTCATATTTTTTGACCAAACCCAAGTACAGTCTATCAAACCATATGCAACTCAGATGATATTCTTAGGTAAAACATTATAAACTACCACTAGATTAGGGTGGTAGTTTATGCAGCTCAAGTAGCCCTAAAATGGGGATTTATTTCATGTGTAGGATTAATTTGGCAATGCAGGGAATTGCCACACTGCAATTCCACCAGCCTAGATTGCCATGATCAGAGAGGCCATTTATGGCTTTTCCCTACAAAATACAGCATATGAGAGACTTCCCAATTGATATGACCTTCCGTCCCATTTTCTGGTTCTTTGATATTGAATGAACTGAATAAGCTCTCTTTTCTCTGATTGTTGATTCTGTCCAGTGAATCCCAACATCGCCTTCATTGTCGGTAGAGCACTTGCTGACTGTAATGCTTCCTGGAGTTGTTCCTATGCATGTATTAATTCTTTTAAGAAATATTTAGCACATTTCTACTAAGTAGTAGACATCATTTTAGGCATCAGGGACAAAAGTAACGATGAAGACGAGCTGGTCCTGCCCTGAAGGGTCTTATCTCTGATCCCTGATGGTTGGATGATGCAGTTCTGACACAGAGCGTGTTATCCACTACCTGCCATCATCAGTTTCCATGTATCATAGTAGGCCCGGATGTGGGTTTGGACTCTGCGTCAGCTGATAAATTGTTAGTGGCTATTTCCAAAGCTGCAAAGTGCTACTGGAAGTAATGTTAATAGTTTCTCCGCTGTAGGAAGGCACACCGTCTCTTGAAGGGGGCAGTTTCTTCTAAACATCTGTGCTTAGATGATTAAAGAACTTTCCTAATCTTGACAAATTGCCCCTTAATCCTGGGTATTCTTTACATGGATTTGATAACTTTTTTTTTTTCTCGTCTGACGGTAAAGGGTCTTCTGATCCAGAATGGCTTTCATTCTCCTGGTGGATGATTTTCTCTGGAAAATGAAGAAAGGTGATCTGGTTGGTTTCCTTTGATGCTTTGAACAAGATAAATGATTATTGTGGATCTGCTGACTCCCATGTGCGCGAAATTTTCTTTTGTAGTAAGTCATTTCTTTCTACTGTGGTCTTCCACTAAATGATGTTTTATCTTACAGCTCCATCTCCAGTCTGAAATCCCTTGTTAATGAAGTGAATAAACCCATGCCTCTTGAATTCTGTGATCCTGTTGGCTTCTTCAACATGGAAATTAATTCTTGGGTAAGATCTACAGGACAACAATCTGTATTAATACTGATCACATCTGATATCTCATCTTGACCATTCGCTAATCTAGTTATTCTGATTTTTTTACTCATCTCCATTCAGAGAAGAAATGATATAGTGGATATAAAAGGATTTGGACTAGGTAAGTGATTTTGAAATGTCTTCTTTCTTTTTTTTTATTCATAGCAGTGGAATTCCTTCTTCCAATAATATTAGAAATTAATATTTAAAACAGATGATGTAATTATTCTTTCTAAATGGAGGACAGAGCCTTCTTTCCTTTTCTTTCTGCTTTCTTTTCCCAGGTTTACATCCCTCCCTTGTTGTGTGGGACACTCAGAAATAGAGTTTGAAAATGAAAAAAATCAGATTTTCTACTCCTACAAATGCTTCAAGCTCTAAAATGATCAGCATGATTCCGAGGTCAGCCACAGCCTTATTACAATCATGTCTCTCCAATACTAATATTTTATTAAGATATTAGGAATCTAAATATTTTTAAAGATATTTTAAGATATTTAGAATCTAAATGTTGAGAAGATTTTTATTACCATTCTCTTGGCAGTATTACTTTTTCTTTTACTATATGGTGTAAGGGGTCCTTGTCCCTAACATTCCCCAAAAGATTGTACCTTTCACAGAACCATGGATAGAATTAGGAATAATATACAGGGTGGCCATAAAGTTGGTGTCCAATTTTAAATTGCACAGTTGAAGTACTTATAAAGTCTCTGGGAGCAGAAAGTTTATCTTTCTTCCTTATCTTTGTGGTCTTAATGGCACACAGCTGGCGCTCAACAAATGTTCATTGAATAGAATTAATTAATTTACATTGATTTACTAAATGTTCATTGTATTTAGTTGTTTTTCTAATTTGTGTCACTTTGTGCTTCAGTACTTTTATCTGAAAAACTGTACCCACCCCACTGGGGTATCAGAGAGATTAAATGTGATGGACACAGAATATTCAGTAGGAAGTAGACATTTAGTAAATATTTGCCAATAAGCCAAGATAGAATGCTGCCTTTTCATTTTTTCTTCTTTTTGCAAAGGCTAAGCTTTTGAATCTACCAAATTCACCATTTGCTTTATTAATATTTTGACAAGGTAGTGTTGTTTGGTTTCCTTCACCTAAAAACCAAAACAATCAGATATAGAAGAAATTTGCCTTTTACATAACTCTTAATGTTACAGAGGGTTTCTGTTGGGATAACTTTCACTTGTTGAGTTTTGCAGAGATTATAAAATATTTTACAATGGGAATAACTTTTCTTTGATTTAATTCACCCATAATTCAGAAGCAGCTACAGGCCATCTTTTTCTTATGCTCTAAAAAGAAAAAAAAAAAAAAAAAAAAATTCTTTTTTCTTGGCCTCAAAAGAAGCAAGGAAAATTTTTACCCCAAAGGAATAATGTTTTGGAAAGTTCCAACAGAATGAAACCTAGGGTTACAATAGAAATTTCTTGGAAGCCTAAGTACAGCTTACTCTAGAGTGAACAGTATGATGCATCTTGTGGTACCCAAATTCATTCACTCTGTAATTGTACCAGACAGCAAATGGGATACAAACAGAAAGAACATTGACGTCTTTTAAAATGAACAGCTGGTGAAAGAATATTGACAAAGGGTATTTGTCAGCAAAAAATAAAAGTAGGACCTATATGTATCTAGTTCTTCTCACTATCCCTTTACAAGGTATTCATTTAAGAGGAATTTGCTATTCTCTTGTGTAGTTTACTTGTCAGATGGTACAATTATAGTTATTTTGCAGAGTCAATTTTCTGTTACATAATCACATAGACTTGTGTCTAATGCAAAAGAAAATTGCCTGGGTGGAATAACTTTCAGGTGTTGGTTTGACTCTGGGGATTTTATGTTTGCTTTTTGGTCCTGAAGTTTTGTTTTTCTTCAAATCTCTCCCAGAAGTTTTAATCCCACCATCCCCCAGGAAAAGCCCTCTACATGGTGGTGAAGAAAGAAGGTGTTGGAAGGGAGTAACAGGTGCTGAATCCCAGCCCCGACACTTACCATTTACATATGTGTGGGTAGGAACCGTGTCGTGAAAGTGACCTGTTGATGGTACAAAGCTGAGTTTCTTGTTAACCTTGCGGAAAGAGTTTACCATGGTGAACCACTATGGAGTTCTGGAGTCTTCCAGGGGAATAAAGCAAGATTAGAACTTACACAGAGTTTGAAATCTGACTTAAGGTGAGCTTTTCAAAGCAGTGGAAGGATTACAACACAACCATCTAGGATTTGTAGAAAGATGGAGGTGAAACTTTTAAAGCCAAACAAAGGATTTTAGTATACAAACTGTTGAAGAGGGTTTTTGTTGTTGGTCTTGTTGTTGTTGTTTGAGACAGGTTCTCTCTCTGTCACCTAGCCTAGAGTGCAGTGGTATTACCATAGCTCATTGCAACCTCAAACTCCTGAGCTCAAGCCATCTTTCTGCTTCAGCCTCCTGAGTAGCTGGTCTACCAGTGTGCCACCACACTCAGCAATTTTTCTAATTTTGTAAAGACAGGGTCTCTCTCTGTTTCCCAGGCTTTCCTCAAACTCTTGAGCTCAAATGATCCTCCCTCCTGGGCCTCCTAAAGTGCTGAGATTACAGGCATGAGGCACTGCACCCACGCCTCACTGAAGAATTAATGGGTTCCATACTGAGCAATCCACCCATTTGCCTTGTAAGAGCCTCTCTGGAAAAGCAAAGTATGCTAATGAAGGCAGAGGAAGAGAGAAGTCACAGGAAAGGACACAGGTGTTGTTCCCAGTTCTCAGCATCCAGGCTAAGCATGGAAGCAAAGGCCACATTAAGCCTGTGAAAGGTTTTTATAAGAAGTGAATGAATCAACAAATGAAGAGGCTAGCACCTCGTAAGTGCATACCCAAGGAGTCGCACCATTCTTATTTTAACAATGAAATGGAGCCAGTGGTGATAAAATAACCCAGCTAGGTGTAAGTATCCAAAACCATACAGCTAGGTGATCAGTTCATCAGTGAGACTGGGCATGGCTGGCAAGTCAGACCCTTGTACACACCTGTCACCATTCTCACCTGCACCTTGGCCTCTCCTTTGCTGTTATCCAATGGAGAGGATTGAGAACCATCTATCCCTACACAGACTTTGGGCACTGATGACCAAAACTATCCACCTATGCACCAGATTACTGACTTTGCTAGTCTACTGTCTTCTTCTTCTTTTTTTTTTTTTTTTTTTTTTTTTTTGAGACTTTGTTGCCCTGGGTAGAGTGCCCTGGCATAATAGCTCATAGTAATCTCAAGCTCCTAGATTTGAGGGATCCTCCTGCCTCAGCTTCCCAAGTAGCTGGGACTACAAGTGCCTACCATGACCCCCCAGCTAGCTTTTCTACTTTTAGTAGAGATGGGGGTCTCACTCTTGCTCAGGCTGGTCTCAAACTCCTGAGTTCAAGCAATCTACCTGCCTCAGCCTCCCAAAGCGCCATGATTATAGAGTGATTCATAGACCCAGGAACTGTTTTCTTTAGCATAATTTCACTATTCCTGAAGACTCTAGCCCTAGCAAATAACTTAATCATTCATTAATTCAATTTTCTAAAACACCCATCAACTCTTCAGTAGGAAACAGCAATATGCCTTTTATGCCCCCAAACCCTTATAATGCTTTGTTAAAAATGATGGGATCATCATCTCTACTCAGTCCTAACCTGGCTCCTGCTTTGAACCACCCACCTTCAGCCAAAGGTCAAACCTCAATAAGACCCAACCTTGGCTGTCCCTGCCAGAGTTCCCTTCTTGGTGTTCTCCTTTGCCACAATAAGCAAAAAACTCAGTTTTGTCTTTTCAACAGTTGTGTTGGCAATTTGGAGGGAACAGGCATTTGGCAGGCTACAAAATTATACTGCACGGTACTGTTATTTTTTAAATCCAGTACACAACATTTGGAGGTTTGGGGGTATTTTATTCAGGATCAATTTATAAATTCTAAGGAAATAATTCCATATTCTCAAGAGGTTAAGTCACATGCCTCCAGTCCCCACCCCAACCACGCCTCTCCCTGGATTCAAGTTCAAGAATCATTCCCTCCCCCTCCTTTGTCCTCAGTTTTGTGTTTTGACAAAACATTATTATTTTTTTTTTACTTGGACCTTTTTGCCTCTTAATAACAGATAGTCTTCCATTGATCATTCCTCAAATATTTTAATGCTTAGTCTGGAAGTGAGCTGATTCAAGATGAATACAGCATGGCCGTTCGCCATTAAGGAGTTCTCAATCTCTCACTTGAAGAAGAATAAATGCTTCCACACTATTATAAGCTTCCCCAAAACAGGCACCATGTCTTTATACAGCTCTGAGTCACGGAACCAGGTATATGGCATGAGCTCAAAGAGGGGCTGTTGATCAAAATTGTCCTCCCCGCTTCCCTCTCCTTTTCATACACACAGAGCAGTGCAGCAGCTTGGAAGATACCGTGTTTCCAAGGACACGGTGGAGCTGAATCTGCTTGACATTTAAACAATTTAGTCAAATTCAATCTAAAATCGAGTCAGTCCAGATGTATTTAATTGGGAGACAATGCCTAAGCCTTCTAACAATATGGCTTTGGGAAACAGGTCTTCCAGACAGCTTTTCCTCCTTCAGAGGAAGGGTAAGATGGGGGTGTCATGAACATGAGCATGGCATACAGGAGGCTTAGGTTTTCCTGCTCCGAAACAGATCTCACTGGGGGTCTTGGGAATTTCAGCAGGAGTAGAAGGGACTGCCCATTAGATTCATTTGCAAAAGATTTCCTGTCATTGCTCATTCTCCCTGAGAGTCACAGTTTTGACTCCGTGGTAGTGTGGACAGGACAGAGTGGCTCTCCTCCTTAGAATCTCCAATGTCCTAGGGAAAGAAAATAACTCTTGTGTCTGGCACACGTTGGCACTATCTGGTCTCTGTTCATTTCTGCCTATTTATTTCTCTTTCTTTTTTTTTTTTTTTTTCCTTTTCTCCCCCACCCCCGTCGTTTGTCTCCTTGGTATTATTCCAGCTCTTAATGGACTCCCTTCTGATGTTTTACCAAAACAAACATCC
>CAUYPK010063271.1:0-17809 GCA_963574355.1 Loris lydekkerianus
AGTAAAGCAAGCAGACAGCCCTCAGAATGGGAGAAAATATTTGCAGGTTATACCTCCGATAAAGGTCTAATAACCAGAATCCACCGAGAACTCAAATTTATTAGCAAGAAAAGAACACATAACCCCACTTCAGGGTGGGCAAAGGACTTAAAGAGAAACTTCTCTAAAGAAAACAGATGCAAAATCTACAAACACATGAAAAAAAGCTCATCATCCTTAATCATCAGAGAAATGCAAATCAAAACTAACTTGAGATATCACCTAACCCCAGTAAGAGTAGCCCACATAACAAAATCCCAAAACCAGAAATGTTGGCATGGATGTGGAGGAAAGGGCACACTTCTACACTGCCCACTAATACATTCCTCCTGTAAGGATGTTTGGAGAATACTTAGAGACCTAAAAATAGACCTGCCATTCAATCCTATAATTTTTTTTTACTAGGTTTATACCCAGAAGACCAAAAGTCACAATATAACAAAGACATCTGTACCAGAATGTTTATCGCAGCCCAATTCATAATTGTTAAGTCATGGAATAAGCCCAAGTGCCCATTGACCCACGAATGGACTAGCAAATTGTGGTACATGTATATCATGGAATACTATGCAGCCTTAAAGAAAGATGGAGACTTTACGTCTTTCATGTTTACATGGATGGAGCTGGAACATATTCTTCTTAGCAAAGTATCTCAGGAATGGAAGAAAAAGTATCCAATGTATTCAGCCCTACTATGAAGCTAAATTATAGCTATCACCTGAAGGCTATAACCCAACTATAGCACAAGACTATGGAGAAAGGGCCAAGGAAGGGGAAGGGAGGGGGGAGGTTTTGGTGGAGGGAGGGTAATGGGTGGGGCCACATCTGTGGCGCATCTTAGAATGGGTACAGGCGATTGCACTAATGTACACAGCTATGATTTAACAATAAAAAAATAAAAAAATAAAAGAAACTGCTGTAAATAGTGTTTCTGTCACATTCTCCTACATCTCCAAGTCATGGAGCCTCTGTGCTCAGTTCATGAGACAATCCTATCTTTACTGTATTTTTCTTTGATTAATAAAATGACTTCCTCATTTTTCCTGTTAAATCTGTTTCTAATAATTAACTCTATGTGTTCAATTTTAATGCTATTGGCTTAAATGTGTTTGATTTTTTAATTTTATTTTTTTTTTTTGTCTATATTTACCTGTCTGAAGTTTGAAGTTTGTCCTTTCTTTTCCTTTGACTCTCCAGTACTCTTTGTTTTTGGTTCACTTATATAAGAAAATAACTGCTGAATTGATTTTAATAGTCCAATAAATTCCTATTGTCTTTCCACCACTATGCTACTAATATCATTCAGGATATGGAATTGAAATTTATAATTACAAACAAACACTGTTTACTACTCTCACTATTTGGATACCTGAGTTTTATTTGCTTTCTAAACTTAATTTGAACTGTTTTATATTTTCAATGTCCTGGGACAGGTTAAATAGCATAGAAAAATCACCTGACTGAATACATAAAATAAATCAAATAAAACTTTCTGGATACAGAATGATTTGGGGAGAGAGAGAAAGAACCCTTTAATTTTTTTAATTCTTTATTAAATCATAACTGTGTACATTAATGCATTTATGGGCTGATTTGATATATAATGTGGAATGCTTACATCTAGCTGATTAACATAACTGTCTCCTTGCTTACTTATTTGTTATGGTAAAAACATTCATACTCTATTCTTCCTAGTTTAGAAATGATCATTGCATTATGCACATTAGGTTGATCCCCAAATACCCTCCCTTCTCCCAGCCTCCTTCTCCCCTCACCTCTCTTTCCACATCCCTCCTTCTTTCTGGACTATAGTTATGTTTGACCATTCCTATGAATGTGTAGGTGATTATATACTGATTTCATAGTAGTTTTGAATACATTGGATACTTTTTTTCCAATTCTTGAGATACTTTACTAAAAATAATATGTCCTGCAATCCCCCTACTAGGTATTTACCGAGATGATCAAAAATCATTTTACAACAAAGACGTTTGTACCGGAATATTTATTGCAGCCCAACTTATAATTGCCAAATCATGGAAGCAGCCCAAGTGCCCATCGACCCATGAATGGATTAACAAATTGTGGTGTAATACTGCACAGCTATTGTTTTATTTTTGTCACTGTTCTTGTATCATAACTTTTCTAAGGACTTTATGATTAGAAGTTGAGTTTACACAAGTCTAGCTATTTAGGACCTATTAAGATTTCATTTATAGCATACCATATAATCAAATTTTGTATATATAGTGTAAATGCCGAAAAATGTCTTGTCTCCACACTTATGATACCAATTTGACGAATTGATCTGATAAAATACATTATTCAAACCTCACATAATATTGTTTATGTTTTATTTACTTCATCTTCAACTGAGTGTGCCCTGATAAAATTCTCTCACAATTAGATATTTTGTAACCTTGATTTTGAACAAATTTTGATGTATTTTTTGTAAAAAGTTTCTTAGTAGTTACATATTTACTATAAATTTAATCATTTAATTTTATGAGGACCTTTTTAAAATTAGTTCAAGTGAAATTTTCCCATTGATGTTATATATTTATTGAGTTTTTAATATTAATACCGAGGCACTGCAATTTCTTTTGTTTTAGATATTCCTGGGATAGCTTTCCTTACATTTCACATTTAACTTTTCAATCCCTTTACCATAAATTCTTCTCTTGTAACCAGCACTTAATTGCTATACTTTGATCTCAAAGACTTTGACTTTCAATCAAAGAATTAATTAATTTACTTGTTTAATTACAATCACTTGGTTCCAAGCATTCCTCTTTTTTTTTTAATTTTTATGGATAACTTTTTTCTTGTCTTACACAACTTTTTGCTACTACTTGTGGTTGGTGGTTTTGTTTACATTTACGGTGTTTTCAAATGTATATATGCCAGTGATAATTCTTATAGGTCCCTGTAAATTTTTCAGGAGCTTTCCTTGACTTACGTGTTTCTAAATGTCAAAGTCCAAAATGAAATGTTCACTTGTAGTTTTCTTTATGAGTTGAATACATTAGTGCATTTTTACTTTCCTTCATCTATTAATCCATTTGAAGTTTTGGATCAAGAACATGTATTTGTGGCCCTGTGCAGTGGCCCATGTCTGTGATCCTAGCACTTTGGGAAGGCCAAGGTGGGTGGATTGCTTGAGTCCAGAGTTCAAGACCAGCCTGAGCAAGAACGAGACCCCATTTCTACCAAAAATAGAAAAAAAAAAAAAAATAGCCAGGTATTATGCAGGTGCCTATAGTCTTAGTTATTCAGGAGACTAAGGCAGAAGGATTTCTTTAACCCAAGAGTTTGATGTTACTGTGAGCTAGGCTAATGCCATAGCACTCTAATTTGGGCACCAGAATCAGACTCTGTCTCACACACAAAAAAAATAGAATATACCTTTGTTTCATGACATTGCTGTATCCTCAAAGCTTTCAAGATTCTTTTTCTTAACCCATACTCTTCTTCCTTAAAATGAATGTCACTTCCTTTTAGACTCCAATGTTTAGGCTTTGGTTTTTATAAGTTGGTATTTTATTTTTCATATACCATCAGGGATTCTATGGAAATTTTTCATTAGAGGCTGCTGATGAGAGTCCATTTCAGACCAGGCATCTGCTGAAGACGGCTCCAGGCCGGCTCTTCCCTCTTCAGCCTTCATCTGTTTCCACCTCCCCATTTATGCTTAGCAAAGTTATCTCCTACTTCTCAGAGAAAAAAGAAATCAATGGACAGAAATGTCCATTATTTCCTGTGTCCACATCAATCTTTCTGTTTTCTTATGTCCATTTTTATTCTATTCTTGTAATAAAGCTGTGTTTTATCTTCTGCAAAAATTAAAGTTTAAAAAGTGACTTTCTACTGGTAGTTTCCGTTATAATTTCTCAAATCAAACGACATTATAATACACGTATAACAACCTTATGATATGGAGACGTTACATCTTTTATATTAACCTGGATGGAGTTGAAGAACATTCTTATTAGTAAAGTATCACAGGAACGGAAAAGCAAATATCCATTGTACTCAATACTAATCTGAAACCAAGAAATAAACAACGATGCACCCACAGTGGAGAAACACAATCAAGAGAGAAAAGAGAAAGGGGAGGAGAATTGGTAAGCTCTCACCTAATGGGCACAATAGAAAGGTACACAGCACACCCCCTGGGCAAAGGGCTCTAGTGCAACTTGAACTTCGCCTAACAAAGACAAACAATGTAACTTAATCCTTTGTATCCTTGAATTAATCTGAAATTTTAAAAAATCATATTGTGATATATATGATAAAACAATTAATTTTGACATCCATGTCCAAACAGCAACATTAAATTTTAAAAATACGTTTTTACATATATGTGTACACATATGTGACATATATGTGTAAATATATTACATACATACACACACAATGGATAACAATATAACAAATTTTGATATCCATTCCAAAATCAAGTACCTTAAGTGCTTTTGGTACTTTGGTACTTCTGATTTGGGCTTATACAAGACCATATTTTTTTAAATTAAAAATAAATAATTCTTCTCAAATGTGAACATTGCTTGGTTTTTAGATAAGGTTAAGAAATTACTTTTAATTTTGTAGTATAATTTTGCTATCATTGTCATGTTTGCCTTAAAATTCCCTATCTTTGCATATATGCATATTAAAATACTTACTAATGCAAGTATATGGTCTCTGATTTGCTTTTATACTTTTTAATTTTTAATTATTTATTTATTTATTTATTTTGAGATAGAGTCTCAAGCTGTTGTCCTCAGTAGAGTGCCGTAGCATCACAGCTCACAGCAACCTCAAACTCTTGGGCTTAAGCGATTCTCTTGCCTCAGCCTACCAAGGAGCTGGGACTACAGGCACCCGCCACAATGCCCAGCTACTTTGTTGTTGTTGTTGTTGCAGTTGTCATTGTTGTTTGGCAGGCCTGGGCCGGATTCGAACCCACCGGCTCCGGTGTATGTGACTGATGCCCCAGCCGTTGAGGTACAGCAGCAATTGTGACAGAGGCAGTGCTGTAGGGAGTGGGTTGGAACATAAAGGAAACATACTCGTTCCCGGGTTGGCAGCTATTGAAGCCGAGCAAGAGGCATATGGGAGTTGTTATGCTTTTTGTTCCTCCCTTTTCATATATTTTTGAAATTACCACTTCAACAACATTTGTAACTATTATATTCTCATATTGCATAAATGCATGTGAAACTGATTTTAATAATCACTGCAAGTCTCGTTCTGTTACAAATTTTCCTTTTCCATTTTTCTAATCATTTGGTGAAAAAAATTGCCTGTTGGTATAATGTTTTCCGAAAGTTACTATGATGGTATAACATGTTTGCAGATAGACTGGATATGAGCATATTTATAAAAATAACTAAATATTTCATTTGGACTGTATATTCTTAAACCCAGGAAAATTTTACACTGGTGTCTGTCTTACTTGCAGAAAGTACTTGTGACTTGATCCTGTTCTGACCTGTCAGACCCAGTATTTATCCCCTCATCTTCCCCCAAAGGAGCCACTGCTGGCACTGAAATAGGAATTCCATAAAGGCAGGGATGGAGGTGTTTGTAAGCTGAGAACATTGTCTAGAGTGTGGTAAGCACTCAATAAACTTGTTCGGATAAATGAATGGATCGATATAAATCTCCTTTGATTTTGGGTAAGAAGGATTACATTAGCTCTTAGGAGTTTTTGAACAGTTGTAAACACTACGAGTTACTAAATCAAGTTTTTTGAGTCAGAAAAGCATAAACACTGTGACCCTGGACTACTGCGGGGAGTGACCAAAGAGCATTGCTCACATCCCTTTGCCTGGTGTACTAAAACCAACTGACATTTTTTCCATAGTATTACTAAGGCTCTTCCAATGACCCACCAAAACTAATAATTTAGTCGACAGAACCAATATAACAAGTGGGAGCAGTTTTGTGAAAAGCAATATTACCAAATTATACTTCATGACCTCATTCTATAACATCTTAGAAACTGTAGGTTTTTCATTTTTTCTCACTATTGTACATTAATTTTGACTTTTCTATGAATTCAAAAGTTGTATGTGACATGCCCTCATTACTGCCACTGTCAATAAGAATCTATTAAGAAAACTTGCATTGATTCCACCTGCGTCCACACATCCATTGATACATTTCTTTATCCAAGAGAGTTTACTGAGTGCTTACCACACTCTAGCCAATGTTCTCAGCTTACAAACACCTCCATCCCTATCTTCGTGGAATTCTTATCTCAGTGCCAGCAGTGGCTCCTTTCGGGGAGGATAAGAGGATAAATACTAGTCCTGATGGGGCAGGACAGAATTAGGGTCTGTCTTTCATAGACCAAAAGAGGTAAATCCAAGCTCCTCCCCTCTCCCTGGCTACCTGCTTACTTCAGGCATGGCAGATGACTTAGACCAATATGTTTGATATGTTATTCATATTAAAAATGTTATTCATATTAAAAATGAATCTTAGGAGGGGTCCTTATAGACACTGTGCTTTGAGTATTCATCCTGGGAGACCCTGTCTTCATAGATTTCTTCATAGTCTCAAAACAGCTCATAATATTGAGAGAATCAAGAGTCACTGCCTTGCTGTTCCATGCTAATAAGACATAAATAAAGACGATTTATAAATGATGATACGTTAATGTCTCTTATCTGCACTTCATAGGCAAATTCTGGGAGACGGCTGACACATTATATTAGTAGACTACAAGGAGATGTGTTTAGAACCCTGGATTGTTTCAAAGACAAGCCTTCATTATGAGTTCTTTCTGGGCATGGCTCATTTTCTTCTGTGATTTACAATTAATTATTAGAATATTAATGATGCACATAGAATATGGACGAGATTACACTTATCTTAAAAAGCTAGAGAGCCCTTTTGCCTGAGATGATGACAATCTGGGCTTCGTGAAATGGTCCCAGAGAATAAGGACTGAGGTTTTTCTCTTTTTTTAAGTTTAATATAGAGAATCTATTGAATAGTTATTAAGCTTTATTTCTTCAGATACTGTTTGGCATTATACAAAGCATTGCTAATAACACAGCAGAGGTAAAAATAAAAAAGTTTACAAGTTGAAATGCAATGCCCTTGTTTCCAAATACTTTAATGGCCACATATGTTTTCTTAAAATAAATGTTTTAAAATAAACATTTGATGCATGTTTGACACGTTAAATTTTGTATAATCTTAATACTACAAAATATGTAAACATATTGTGCAGATATAGAAAAATTTAGTTGGTATATAACCAGTGCTTGTCACTGTGAACAGTTTTATGATATGAAATGGATGTACTGAGTTAGAAATCCTAGTTTTGAGCTCCCCAAATATCTTGGAAATATTATTGTATTGCTATAATACAAACAAAAGAAAAATCACGAGATGCAGCTGAATTTAAAAAATTGTATCAGTTCCCTAGTGTTGAGTTATACCCCAAAGCATAAAATAAATATCCATGTGTTTCTACAGAAATAAGTAAATTTGTACACAGATAAATAGAAAGAAGAGACAAGTGGGTCTCCTATGGAAAAGAACTGAAAGTAATTTAGGTGCTCTACCCTCCGTGGGTGGAACGTCACTCTGCGTGGTTACTTCTCTCCAGAGAGGACAGTACAGAAATGATAACCATACAGGGGCAAAACCTAGCAAACACCAGTTCAGCCCAGTGATGAAGGTCACCGTCAACAGGGATAGGCCTGACAGCGTGTACCCTTGCTATGACGTGACGAAATGGCACTTTACTCATGTGAGCTCTCTGCCCAAATCCCATCTTCCCAGTCTAATCAAGAGAAACACGTCAGACAAACCCCAGCTGGGATTTTACAAAATATATGATCAATACTCGTCAAACTATAAAAGTCCTCAAAATCAAGGAAAGTGTGACAAAACCATCACAGCCAAGAGAAGTCTCTGAAGACCTGATGACTAAATATAATAGTGACCTGGGTGAGATCCCCAAACAGAAAAAAGACATTAGGTAAAAACTGAAGAAATCTGAATCAAATATGGCCTTTATTTAATAATGCATCAGCCTTGTGTTCTTTAATCATGACATGTGTACCATCTAATTTAAGATGTTAATCACAAGGGAGCTGGGTGTAGGGGGACTATAAATAGTCCCGGTATAGAACTAGAAATATGGGGGAACACTCTGTCACTATTTTTTTGTAAATCTAAATCTGTTCTAGAAAATAAAGTTTATTTTTAAAAATGTCATCTGCCTAAATATGAGAAATGCAAGTGTTTAAAATAAAATAAATGTCAAACAAAAATTTGAATCACAAACAAAATGGAGGCATCCTGTCAGTCTTCAGCAATAACTTTTCTGCAGAATCATCAAAGGTTTTTAATGACACATAAGGGCTTCCTCCTTCATAGGCATAATGTTCTGAAATCTCTCAAATCAGGGTCCAGACAGCAATTTCATAACTGTGCTTAGCAATCCCACATTGGATTTCAAGGGCTGTAGCCAACCCAGCCAACTTGGTGAATGAGCCCCACCTTCTCACTTTCCACTCCTAGTACGATTGAAAGCTACATTGATGATTTCTCAGGAGTGTGGGTGAAATCACAAAATAGGAACACTTCTTGAGCAGCAACACAGACTCTACAGTATGAATAATCATGGCATTCATTCAAATTATGACGTTTTCAAATAGGTTTCTCAAGAAGAAAATGAGCAGGTAAGTAATTCTGGAGGCTGAAGCAAAGAGATTGATTGTGCCCAGGAGGCCAAGGTTAGAATTTATTATAACTATGCTTGTGAATAGCCACTCACAGCCTGGACAGCATAGTGAGACCCCATCTCTAAAAAAAAAAAAAAAAAAGTCAATGGAAAGCCGCACACAGAAACAGTAAGAGATTGAAACTATATACCTGCACAAGAATTTCTGAAAAGGTGCTTTTCTATGCTCATTTAGAAGGCTTTATTTGTTTTTAAGAATGTTGTCTTAAGCTTCATTGGATATTGGTAGAATGGTAATGGTAGTGCTGTCACTCCTGAAAGGCAACGGCACAGTGTGACAATTTGCTTCCATTTTAGGACGTTTCTAGGTTTGCCTGACTAGCTCTAATGTCTTCACAAACTTTAACCAAATTCCTCAGAAAAGAATGATTTTTATACTTTTTCATTACTTTTCCCACAGATAGAATTTTTTTAATGAAACCACGAAGTCATCTTCATAAGAGTTTGATAGCCACTACAAAATATTACTAACTTATATCCTGCCTCTTGTTAGTTGGGCTCTAGGGTCTTGAGGTGTGATCTGAGTTTCCCCATTAGTGAACGTGGTGAAGATATGCTCAGAAAAACATGCACTTGTCACTGCATAACCTGAGTCCGTCTGAAGAGAGTCATTTTATCTGTGATTTTATGAAAACAACCTTAGATATGCAATATTACTTATAATTGATAGAAGAATGTGACTCTTATTGATCCAAATTAAGCTCAAATAACATTTTGTTTTTACATAATGAGGGAGGATGAGTCTATTAGCATATGAAATGCTCTGTGCCTCAACTTACTTAGGTTTTGTTTTGTTTTTGTTTGCTTGTTTTTTGAATGCACATCACGATTTATCTAAAAGCTACCAGCCTCGGTATTCAGTTCTGGCACCTAGAGACCAAATTTTGTAACTCAAAAAAATGTAATAAAGCTAATAGCTAAGTTTTATTTTTATCTTCTCTCCATGAAGCATGGAGAGCTAGGGGTGGCGGGAGAGAGAGAACGTGAATCAATAAAGAGAAGAAATGGAGAAAGGAAGGAGGGAAATAGAACAGGAAAAGTTGCAGGAGGGAAATAGAACAGGAAAAGTTGCAGGAGGGAAGAGGAGAGGAAGGAGGGTAGAAAAAGACATGAACAGAGAAACACAGAGTATGGAGGGAAAGGGGGGGAGAAATCCTTGCACAAGCATCAAAGGATGTGAACTTTTTTGTACCATTATTCAAGCCAAAAATAAATGTTCTTGCCCATAGGAATTGATCTATTTCATTATTTCAGCTTCAGGAATTAACATGTTATCATTTTTTCATATTGCATAAACTTCATGTCTAATGAAAATCCTGGATTTTCCCAAACCACTCAGATTTCAAATGGTCTGTACCAGAATCCAACCACTGAATTAGATTCTATTTGACAATAGATGGCCACCATCTGTACAACCGCTTTAGGGAGAACAAGAGAGGAGAAGCCTTGCCTTGAAAAATGAGTTTTGTAATTTTGAGAACTTGACCAGGTAACAAACTATAGGATATCAAATAAAGATTCATCAGATATCACATGAAATCGCTTTTTTCAAAATTTTCCCCAACGGCCTTCGTCAAAAATCTATCTTTACCAAATTCACAAACTCCATGAACTTAAATGATGGGAACACGTCAGAGTTTTCAGATAACACGTTCTAGACATCTGAAATTCTAAGGTCTTCATATTATTGTTCCCCTGTCTTTTTTAAATTTACTTACTAACTTATTCAGTTGCTTACAAAACTGAATTTCCTTGTAAGGCCATACCACCTTCTATTGTGAAGATTAAATTCTCTCCTTCTCCAGGTTGTAAGATTGCTTTGTCTTTATTTTTTTTAATTCAGGTGAATGTGAGGGTACAGACGAGCAAATCATAATATTTGAATTTGTTGAGTAAAGCCTCTCTTGTAGCTATGTCCTGCACCTAAAAGTTATTCCGTATACCCCTACATTGTGCCTATTCAGTGATAGCCGTCTTTTAAATTTGAGCATTCAATGAACTTTTCCTAGGAGCATAATCTCTTGACTATTCTTGCCAAAGTTTTAAGGACCAAGCTGAAAATGTTTAGCAATGGACAATCCAGCTACTCCAGAAAGGCATTTTCACTTTATTAGTCATCCAAAGAAAACTGAATGTATTCATGCGTCTTTGCCTGTCTGCTTTTTTAATAACCTGATTTCATGCTATATCAGACAGACTTTCTTTTAAAACCAGTTTCCTCAACCACAAAATGGCAGCATCACAATCAAAACACACGGGACCTTTCTGCAATCCAAGAGTCCCCAGTAAGACTTTCTGGGGGTGCATGTGTGTGGTCACAGCCCCATCTGTACTCTCCAAGAGCTGGATGTTCCCTTCCTTCCAGAAACTTCCCCATGGGACTGAAAGGAATAAGTTAGAATGGAGATGAATGAACTCTGAGGCTGTGTCACTCCTAGTTTCGTTTTAGAACGGATTAGGAAAATGAATGGCTCAGTTCAGAGTGGCAGTCAGGAGGCCTCATCTGGCTAACTGGTGGAATCAGAGCAACACAAGTTCAAATTTGGAACTCAATTTTAAAAGCAACTTAACCAGAAAAAAATAGCACTAAGATGAAAATATAATGATCTCTTTATTGCCTTCCTCATAATTCCTTCAATAACCTACAGATCTTCTTAATGCTCTCTCTATTGCAGGGGTCCTCAAACTTTTTAAACTGGAGGCCAGTTCACTATCCCTCAGACCATTGGAGGGCCGGACTATAGTTTTAAAAAAAAAAACTATGAACATATTTTCATGCCCACTGCACATATCTTATTTTGAAATAAAAAAAAACAAAATGGGAACAAAACACCGCCTCATGTGGCCCGCAGGCTGCTGCTTGAGGACTCCTGCTCTATAGCAAGGCCTGCATGTGTCCACACCCAAACGCATACTAACACCAAAGAGGCACAGGCGGCTTCTCATTCTTCAGGCGCCTGAGAAGCTCCTCAGCTGTTCTGCCTGCGGATTGAGCTGCGACAGCAGTGATGAGGGGAGGTGATTTGATTGACAACAAGCCACGTCAGATGTCTAGATGAGGGCCTCAAATCAACACAAATAAATAAGCATTAGTACATTCTAATTTTTTAATTTTTTAATTTAATTTAATTTAAATTTTAATACTATAGCATTAGTGTAGCATAGTAATTACTATTAAAATAAAAATACTTCTGTTTTTAAATAATCTGGGAAATTTCTTAAGATGTCTGTAGTAATTAGTTGACTTTCTATGGCTTACCTAGTTCAGGCCTCTACGTTCAGACCTACACACAGGCGCACACACATTAACCACATGAGCATCTGAGCATCTTTCTTTGATTAGCTGTGAGTGTGAATTTCTGTGCTCATTTGCAGTTTTCTTTGGCCTCAAATTCTTATTATGTGATTTCGTGCGTCATCCCAATTTCCACTTTCTCGTTAACTTTGTTTTGCTTTTTACTGTTTCAGTGCAAGTAGTTTTTGTTTTAACATTACTTGACTTTATATTTTACGCCACTTCAGGTACTTTGGGAGTGGGCATCACACGCATATATGCCTGTGTATGTGAGCAAACTATTGTAAGCAGGGGAAAGCAAAGAATATATCTTGCTTTAAGTAATTCCTTATGTAGGCAAGTCTGTTTTCTCCTTCTGTAACTTATTTGACTATGCAGTGACCCTCCATAAACTGAAAATAATTTCTTACACATTTGTATTATGAGAAAATCAAATGTTTTAAAGCACCATCATCCTTTAAATGCATTAAGGACAGACAACACAGGTGAAGGAGGAGACAGAAAAGACTGAACATTTAAATATTTATCATCACTCCCTACCGAAACAGCCTTGTAGCTTCAGACGCTTGAACAGGTTAACATGAAGTTGACACGGCTGCAACAGACACTGATTCTCCCCCAATGGAGCACAGCCTTATAATTAACCCCTGAGATCTGTTTTTCTCTTCTCACTTGAGAAATAGACATTTTCCCTCTCCTGAATGGTATTGAGGCTCAGAGCATCCCAGCTAAGGACTATTTTCTACTGTCCCTTAGAGTATAAGTTGTCATGTGACTAAATTCTTGAAAATCAAGTGCAAGAAAAAAATTATTTGCAGTGTTCCTTAAAAAGAAATCTTTTGCTCTCTATGACTCTCGTCCCCCTTCCCTGGGGTGAAATGTGGACGTGGTGCTGGTCCTTCTGGTCAGACCCACTTCCTAAAAGTGATGAGCAAAAATAGCAGAAAGCTGAATCCCTGGGTGAGGTTGAGGAGCTGAGTTCCTTGGAAGCTCTGAATTATAAGTATTTCAACTCTTACTTGACATAAAGATAATGCATTTGTGGAATTCCTTGCTGCAGCAGCTTGTTTGTATTTCATACAATTTACTAATATAATCAGAGGCTGGATTTATTGGAATTATACTGGGTAGCTCACAAAGTGATCAGCAATGTTCAAAGCCAGGCTTGGAAAATAGTCCATGAGCAAAATCCTGCCCCGGTCTACTGACATCACACCTCTGAATGCTGGTTCTGCAGCAGACAACCACAGGTGATCCCTAAACAAGCTCAGTTTTTAAAATCATTCTTTGATTTAAAGTTTAGAGTCTGAGAAGTCTCTTTTATTTCAAAATGTTAAGCAGGTGCGAACGTCTCTGTTATGTGGATACACTGAATAATGCTGAAATCAGGGTTTTGGGTGTGCCATCTCCTGGACAGTGTTCATTGTAACCAATCAGTAAGTTTTTATGCGTGACCCTTCTCCTATCCTCCTGTGTTAGTTTCCAATGTCCTTTATGTCCTTTTGTGCCTGTTTGTACCCATCGTTTAGTACCTACTTAGTAGTGAGAACAACACGTGGTATTTGTTTTTCCATTCTGGAGAGACTCCACGTAGGACCAGTGTTTTTCAACCTTTTTCATCTCACAGCACACTTGAACATACAGCAGCACACTTAAATCATGTTGCTTGGAAAAAACAGAGTGTAAAAAAAGAGAATATACTTACTGTGCTTTGAACTTCTTTCAAAAATGATTTAATTAATGATCTTTAAAATTTTTCAAGGCACACCTAAGACCTCTCACTGACTTAGGATAAAGGTCTCTAGGTTCCACCCAAGTTTCTGCTAAACAGATTATCTCCTTCATTTTCATGGTGTGTGTCTATGTCTGTGTGTATATAACCCATGGTGTGTGCATGTCTGTGTGTGTGTGTGTGTGTGTGTGTGTGTGTGCGTATACATACATTTTCTTTATCTGCTTGTGAATTGATGGGCACTTAAATTAATTCTGTATATTTGTAATTGTGAGTTGTGCTGTAATAAACATTTAAGTGAAGATGATTTTTTGATAAAATAATTTTTTTTTTTTTTTTTGAGGAGACGGAAAGAGAAGTTTATTAATTTTCTGGCAAATGAGGAGGCTGGCCTACTCCTGTCTCAAAAATACCAGTGTCCCCATTCTGAACAGAAACACAGAGCTTTTAAAGATTCTGATTAATCTCATAATCCCATCTTAAACTAAAACAATCTTGTGACCTCCACCCAAATGATTCTTTTGAGCTATCTCCTGTGGATCAAAAAATAAAAGATATTCCTCTGCCCCTCCAAGGCACTGGCCTAAGTCAGTGATGTAGATTTTAGTTATCAAGAAAATAGGCATTAGAGAGTTTTGAAGAGGCAGAAAACATTTATCTTCCTTTCTTTTCTTTTCTTTCTTTCTTTTTTTTTTTTTGAGACAGAGTTTCACTTTGTTGCCCTCAGTAGAGTGCCTTGGTGTCACAGCTCACAGCTATCTCAAAATATCTGGCTCAAGCAATTCTCTTGTCTCAGCCTCCCAAGTAGCTGGGACTACAGGTGTCCACCACAACACCCAGCTATTTTATTTTTTAGAGATGGGGGGCTCACACTTGCTCAGGCTGGTCTTGAACCTGTGAGCTCAGGCAATCCACCCACCTTGACCTCCCAGAATGCTAGGATTACAGGCGTGAGCCACCACACCTGGCCTTTATTTTTTACATTTTAATAAACATCATTCTGACGGGTAAGATGAAATCTGATTGTGGTTTTAATTTGCATTTCCCCCATGATTGGAGACATTGAACATTTTTCATGTTTCTTGGCCATTTGTCTCTCCTTTTAAAAAGAACTCTGTTCATGTCTTTTGACTACGTTTTAATAGGGCTTTTGTTTTTATCTTACTAATTTGTTTGAGTTCTTTATAGAGTCTAAATATTAATCCCTTGTCTGATGCATGGTTTGGGAATATTGTCTCCCATTCTGTAGATTACCCATTCACTCTATTGATTCCTTTACTGTGCAGAAGCTTATGAATTTAACTAAGTCTCACTTATTTATTTTTATTGTTGCTATATTTGTATTAGGCGTCTTAGTCATAGATTCTTTGTCTAGACCTATGTCTAAAAGAATTCTTCCTACATTTTCTTCTAGAATTTTATATTTACATTCCTTACATTTAAGTCTTTAATCCATCTTGAATTAATTTTTGTGTGTGATGAGAGTTGGGGGTTTTGCTTCATTCTTCTGAATGTGGCTGATTTTCCCAACACTACTTATTGAATAGGGTTTCCTTTCCCCAGTGTATGTTTTTGTCTGCTTTGCTGAAGACTGGGTGTTCATAGATATATGGATTTATTTCAGAGTTCTCCATTCTGTTCCATTGGTCTATGTATCTACTTTTAAAATAATTCCATGCTGTTTTGGTTATTATAGGCTTGTGGTATAATTTGAAGTCAGGTAATATGGTACTTCTAGATTTGTTCCTTCTGCCCTTTTGCTTGAGATTATTTCTTTAGCTATTCAGTCTCTTTGGGGGGAGGGGTGTAGGGGGATTCCAAATAAAGCCCAGGATTATTTGTTCTATGTCTGTGAAACACAATATCGTTTTTGGGGGGTTTTTTTCCAATCACTCTTATATAATTCAAAGATTAGATTCTGAGCAGGGAATGACAAATACCCCTGCAGTCTACTTTTGAACATGGAATAATTCTACACCTTCTGCTTCCTATTATTAACTTTCAGAAAAGAATACTTCCCACTAAAACTCAGCTATCAGTCACACAACTGAAAATATACTCACCTTTTAAAGAAGATAATTAATTATAAAGTTTCATGGGATCTTGCATCTTGCTCAAAGTCCGGTGACCCCTTTCACTTCAGAATCAATGCCATGTGGAGGAGTGGTAATAAAAAGGAAGTTAGTTAAATATACATATATATATATATATATATATATATATATATATATATATATATCTGACACAGTAAAGAAGGTAATAACGGTTTATGCTAGAGTCCTCCCATCTCCAGTTAGAAGACCACAATTGGTTATAAAGATTCCCACCCTCCAATACCCATTCCATATTCCCTTTGAATTGAAACATCATTCCTGCTGCTGAAAATGTTTACCTAGGCCAAAACAAGATGATTTACATAACCCACAGGAAACACGATCATTCACATTGCTGTCTCTGGAAGCTAGCCCTTATTGGAAGAAAAAAAAAAAATTCCAAATCAATATCTATATGCCAGGTCCCAAAGGATCTATGAATTTATTTTTATAAACAAAGATTTATTTTTGTCCTACCTTCAGATTATTGAAAATGCTCCTCCATTATTTCTTAACTTTATATGTTGTTTTGAAAACAGCTGATAACAATCTACTTCTTTTTCCCTTACACATTATTTGATCTTTTCCCTAGAGGTCCTGGGGCATTTATGATTCAACTTTAATCATTTTTCAAGAATATGACTCAGAGTTTATCACTTTATTACATTTTGTTAAATTTTCCTGGTGATAAGTGAACCCTTCTGATTTTTACATCTAGGCTTCTATTTCCAGAAAATATTAGTGGATTATAGTTTTGCTTTGTTTTGGGTTTTTTATATATAAAAAAAATTCCACTCTCTTTAAAGTTACCTAATTCCTGATGAGAAGTCATCTCTTAGTCAAATTACCTTTTTCATCCTTTTTTTTTTTTTTTTTTTGCTTCTTTCAAGGGTTCTTTTTTATGTTGGCTTTTAGCAGCTTAACTTTGATGTGCCAAATTATGACCTTTTTATCTCCCCAACTCTTACTTGAAGTTTGGTGAGTATCTCTAATCTGTGTGTCTGACTGTGTGTGTGTTATATTTCAGTATGTTTCACTGTATTTTGGAAATTTTCAGCCATTATTATTTTTAAGTACTTTTTTGTGCTCCATACACTGTCTTCGTATAACGAGGGACTCTGGCTATATGTATGTTAGACCTTTTTATATTATCTAACAAGTCCTAATGCTCTGCTTATTTTTTTTTTTTAATTGTTTTCTTCTCTTGTGTTCAAATTAGATACTTCCTCTGATTTAAAGTTCACCAAGTCTCTCCTCTGTCTTCTATGTTTTGCTACCTGGAAATTTTTTATCACAGTTCTAAAATTGTGATGCAGTTTTTTAAAATCCATTTCTGTGGTGAAATTTCATGTCTAAAATCATTGCAAATCCATGTTCCTTTACATTACAAGGTTACTTATGCAAGCTTAATAACATCTATTCTTTCTCCTATTTTGTCTTCATTGATTGTTTTTTTCTCCTGAGCATGTGTTCTGTTTTTCTGGATATATATATATATAGAGAGAGAGAGAGAGAGAGTAATATATATACTTTATATATGATAATAATATATCAATTAATTTTGAACTATATCCTAGACATACTAACATTAAGTCTTAGATATTCTAGATTTAGTAGTTATTCTTAATCTGATAATTGCTGAGTTTTAGGGGTATTACCGCATATACTCGAGTATAAGCCGACCTGAGTATAAGCCAACCCCCTTAATTTTACCCTAAAAACAGGGAAAACTTAGTGACTCCAGTATAAGCTGAGGTGGAAAACGCAGCAGCCACTGGTAAATTTCAAAAATAAAAATATATACCCAAAACAATTACAATAATTGAGGAATCAGTAGGTTAAATGCTTTTCAATATTTATTGCTAAAGAAAAACTGTAAACTA
>CAUYPK010063272.1:0-32305 GCA_963574355.1 Loris lydekkerianus
TAAGTAAATTTGAAAACCTATAGGACAAGGGCTCTTTATGTATGTATCAACATGCCCATCCTCTGGGGAAACTTCCTTAAGTCAATCACTTAAGAAGTAAAAGAAGTGTTCCCTTTTCTCCAGATCCACGCCAACATCTCTGGTCTTGGGATGTTGTGATATGGGCTAATCTTACTGGAGTTAGATGATATCTCAAAGTAGTTTTGATTTGCATTTCTCTGATGCTTAAAGATGATGAGAATTTTTTCATATGTCTATAGGCAATGCACCTGTCTTCTTCAGAGAAGTTTCTCTTCAAGTCCCTTGCCCAGCCTGCGATGGGAATCACTTGTTCTTTTCTTGCTTATACGTTTGAGTTCTCTGCATATTCTGGTTATTAAATCTTTGTCGGAGACATAAGCTGCAAATATCTTCTACCATTCTGAGGGCTGTTTGCTTGCTTTATTTACTGTGTTCTTGGCTGTGCAGAAGCTTTTTAGTTTGATCAGGTCACAGTAGTGTATTTTTGAAGCTGCTTCAATTGCCCAGGGGGTCCTCCTCACAAAATACTCGCCCAGACCAATTTCTTCAAGGGTTTTCCCTGCACTCTCTTCTAGTATTTTTATAGTTTCATGTCTTAAGTTTAAATCTTTAATTTAGTGAGACTATCTTAGTTAATGGTGAACATATTTTTCTTAGTAAAGTGTCTTAAGAATGGAAGAAAAAGTATCCAATGTACTCAGCCCTACTATGAAACTAATTTATGGCTTTCACATGAAAGCTATAACCCAGTTATAACCTAAGAATAAGGGGAAGGGGGGACGGAAGGGGAGGAAGGGGGGAGGTGGGCAGAGGGAGGGTGATTGGTGGGATTACACCTGCGGTGCATCTTACAAGGGTACATGTGAAACTTAGTAAATGTAGAATGTGAATGTCTTAACACAATAACTAAGAAAATGCCAGGAAGGCTATGTTAACCAGAGTGATGAAAATGTGTCAAACAGTCTATAAAAACAGTGTATGGTGCCCCGTGATCGCATTAATGTACACAGCTATGATTTAATAAAAACAAAAAAAAGAAGAAGAAGTAAAAGAAAGAAAAAAACCAGGTAGGAGCTAGCAGATACCAAGAAAACATGAGTAGACACCATACCCTCCCACAAAGTTGAGCTTGGAGTTGGGAAAATGGAGTTGGGGGCAAGAGAGGAGTACAGACTAACACAGCAGGAAGTGGCTACCCTAGGGTGGGGCATGCTGGAGAGTCCAACTTTGTGGGCAAAATCCAAAATCAATACTGGCAAAGCTTTATCAGAGCCAAGAGAGAAGAAATTACCACCCAATATTTCCCAACTGATCTATGAAACATAGTCCTGTTTCATGTCCATGAGAAAGAAAGAAAAAGGAAAATTTTCATCTCTAAATAAGCCTGGGGAAAGTTGCATACCACATTCCTTTCTCACAGCCACTTCAGGAATTTGCATTTTAAAAGCTCTCAGAAGACCTTTCAGTAAAGGTAAAATTTCTTTCACTAGAAGTGCACCAACTTATTTCTTTTAAGGTTCTATAATTTGTTTTTATTAACACAAATCTAGGTGCCATGTAACATAACTTGGGAAACGATGTTACCGATATTTTTCTAAAAATAGTGCGTATTGTCCTTGGTCCCTGTGAAACACCAATCTATCAGCTGATTTCTACCCATCTGAAAGATACAGCTTGATGAATCTTGCCTCAGACTCCCACTTCTTGCTTATTGAGTATTTTGTGAATTAAATAGTGACCGACTATTGTGAGTATAGTTGCATGAAACACTCAGACTGTAAACTTGGACAGTGAGAAATAAAAGAATGGGGAAAAATCAATCCCAAGAAGGAAAAAGAAATAGATTTATTTCTTAATTGAGTCTACTCAAGTGTTTAAAAATTCTACATTGTCAAAACTTCTTACAAGTGATTAATTGAGAGAATATTTGGTCCACTTTCTCAGATGCTGCTGGGTCCCAGGAATTCTTTCCCCAGCTTTGTGTTTCACAGATTTGTGTGAAGTCAAGTGTAAGTTACTCAATTTTACTATCTTTGGTTTCCTGCTCTATAAATGAGGCTAGCAGTGCACACCCACCACGGGCTTGGGGAGAAAATTAGCATAAATGATTTCAAGCTCTTTGCAAATATGAAATACTGGTGATCTGTGCTAAAAAAGACTAACTCTGTCTTCAAGCCCCATTTCTCCCTTCAATTCCCTCAGGGAGACTTAGGCTTGTTTGAGGGCACTGAGGGGAAAAAATCATGGTACTGAAAGGTCATTCTCTGTTTGTGTGTGGCCAATCAAATGTGATAGCGGGCTAAATCTCCAGTTTATTCCCACTGAATATAAGAAGAACCAAGGTCTCTCAGACAGTTATTCACCTTTCCATAGGTTTCAAATAGGTTTCGAGGTCTGTTTGCAATGATGACAACTTTTATCATCCCAGTACCTTTGTGACCTGAATGGAACCGGCACTAGATTCTAAGAGATTTTTATTTGTTTAAGACATAATAAAAAATGAACCAAAAGAAGTATAAAAATTTAGATCAGTAAAGATCATGTGTTGGGCTTAACTCCTGACAAAGAGCTACTCTGCCATCTCCTTCTCGCTTAGTGGACCTTTAGGGGCCACATTTGGGTTCAGATCTCAACCATCAGGACCTAGGGGTGAGGGGAAGAGAAATCATTGCTCCTCAATCATTGCAAAATACATCAGATTTCCCACTTTTTATGGCCACACAGGAAGTAGGTAGGTCCCACAATCCTAATTGTCAAGGGCATAACCAGCTACAAGAAAATATTTTGACAGCTTTAGTAGAATCATGGAATCCCATATTTGAAAAGGATCTCAAAGGTCATCTGAGCAGCTTCAGGCAAATCCATTGTGGATGACACCCTCTCGTTCCCTCAGCCTCTGTTCCTGCTCTGAAAATAGCATCTCTACCTCAACATCAACCTCCAGAGTTATATCACAGCTGTGTACACCTAACCCCTCAGTAGGCAGTGTGCTCTTTAAAAGTACAGATTTTATTTTTGCCTCTGTGCTCCCAGAAACCAAAGTTTAGTCCAGAAGATATGTCGACAAATAATTTGACAGCATCTCTTGCCACCCGAACTAGAGCAAACACCTTTTATTCTGCTCCTTATATTCACCTGATAGCTTCCCTTAGTTTACCCCTTTGATCCACAAAATGGTTTTCTAAAATGTAGCACAGATTATGCCCCCAGTGCCCGATTGAAACCTATATATTATCTTGAACATACTAAAATAAAATCTGAACCCACCACCATTATCTCCCAACCACGTGCTTTGCTCCTCATGTTATCTCTTCTGATCAACGTCTTCCCACCTGTCCCATCACTGGTGATGGTCAAGTCAGCTGCCTGTGGATACCTGAGTTAATGGGCCCTGAATTTTTGATTTTTTAAAAAAATAACAATGAGAAAGTTTATAATAATGCAAGAATTATAAAATGTGACACAGAGACACAAAGTGAGCACACGCTGTTGGAAAAATGGTATCAATAGACTTGCTTGACACAGGGTTGCCACAAACCTTCAATTTGTAAAAGTACAATGTCTGTGAAGCACAACAAAGCAAAGAATAATAAAATGAGGTGTACTTATACTTCGTTTTCTTATAGAGTATATTTTCTTCTGTGGATGAAAGGGTCATATTGAAACCTGCTGAGAGACTCAAAGATAGATATTTTTTTCTGACATATTACATATAAAAAGAGAAAAATGCCAGGAGTAAAGTAAAAAGTGGAGCATGATTGAGAATAGGGCTGGGGAGGTGTGGGCTGGCAGGACACAGACGTACTTTTATCTTTATTTTGAATTTCAAATTAATATAATGGTAGAAATTTTAACTGCAAGTTAAAGTTCAAGTTGTAGTTGGGCCCTTCACCCTGGGGGGGGGGGGCGTACTGAACACCCCCACCTTGTGCACAGTAGATAAGATCTGGGTAATCACCCTCCCCCACTTCCCCTTCCCTCCCTGTCCTCTCCTCTCCCCCTTGCTAGACTATATTTGTATTTTATCATTCATGTGGGCATGTAATTGCTTGTATATTTGTTTCATGTTAGTATTAAGTAGATTGGATTCTTTTTTCCATTCTTGAGAAACTTTACTGAGAAGAATGTGTTTCAACTCTATAAGGTATACATAAGATATAAAGTCTCCATCTTTACCTATGACTGAATAGTATTCCATGGTGTATATATGCCAGTTTATTCATCCATTCATGGGTTGATAGGCATTTGGGTTGCTTCCACAACTGGGCATTTATGAATTGAGCTTCAATAAGCATTCTGTTAGCCACATGTAGAGGACTGAAACTAGACCTACACCTCTCACCTTTGACAAAAATTGATTCTTGCTGGATAAAAGATTTAAATTTAAGACACGAAACAATAAAAATTCGATAAGAGAGTATGGGCAAAATGCTTGAAAATATTGGCCTGGGAAAAGATTTTCTGAGGAAGACCTCATACACTCCCAATCCCCACCCCCCGTCCCGGGAAACTTTAGCAACACCAAAAATAAATAAATGGGATTTGATCTGCTAAAAAACTTCTGCACAGCTAAGGGTACCACAACCAAAGCAAACAGCCAGCCTTCAGAATGGGAAAATATCTCTGCCTGCATGTTACAAATCTGACAAAGGGCAGCTTACTAGAATCTACTGAGAACTCAAATTAATGAACAAGAAAAGAACAAACAACCTTATTTATAAGTGAGCAAGAGACTTAAACAGAAACTTCTCTGAAGATGACAATGAATGGGCAACAAACACATGAAAAAATGCTCATCATCTTTAATCATCAAAGAAATGCCAAGCACCTAACTCTAGCAAGATCAGCCCACAAGACAATGTCCCAAATCTGCAGATGCTGGTGTGGATGTAGAGAAAAAGGAACACTTCTACTGCTGGTGGGATTGCAAACCAATGCAACCTTTATGGAAAGAAGTACGGAGAATACTCAAAAAAACTATACGTCGCTCTTCTATTTGATCCTATAATTCCATTAGTAGGAATCTGCCCAAAAGAACAAAAATCATTTTACCACAAAGGGCCTCATGTTTTCAGTTCCCTCTATTGGCATCCTGACAGGGCTGATCTTTCTGCCACTCTGCCATTCTCTTCCCTAGAAGGGGCTTCCCTGACCATCCCAGTTCCCGCGCCTGCCCACAAATATCCCTTCCCCCTCCATTACCTTAGCTTGCTTCATTTCAGGGAAATAAACTGATTTTTTTTTTTTTTTTTTTTTGTGTGTGTGTGTGTGTGTGTGTGTGTGTTTATTGTATCTCTCTCACAATCAGATAGAAACCTGGTAAGAACAGGATCCTGCCTGCTCATCTGCCAATCTCTCAATCTAGGCAGTAAAAGTAACTCTCAGGATGTAGTGAGTGGATGCTCATTTATTCTCTTCTGAGAGAATGCCTAAAGGAATGAATAATTCATTCAATGTTCAAGTCCCTCTCCAACGTACTTCTTGATATCTTCGCCAAGTGCTATCCTATTTTTCCGTGAGTACAAGCAGTGATAAAGAACTCAGTAGTTTTCCATTTTGATACAGCCATGGCATTAATGGGTTTTTCCTTCTGCAGTGGGTGGTGGGTGTTTGTCTTTTTGATGTGTTCTTCCCTGTGATGAACATTCCCACCCCCAAAGCACACAAAGCGAGTCTACTCCCTTTTTCACATGACAGTTCTTTGACTTTTGCCTTTTGAATCCTTTGTTCGGGGTCTCTCATGCAGGCTCAGAGTGCCAGGCCATTCTTCCATTTCACATTTTATACTTCCAATTTCCCCAACTTTCTCTTATGAACATATCCCAGTTTCTCAAAAAATAGAGAGCTCTCACTTGATTTTTAAAAATGCAACAGTTATGGTTTCACTAGTACCTGGTGAAATGTGTGTGTTTATTCAACACCACCTAATATCACCTAAACTTTTCCACCAGCCATAGTCCACCAATGACTTCCACAACTTAAGAAGAAAAACAAAAAATCTACAAGCCATTAGAGTAGAGCTCAGCAAGTCACATGTGCTGGCTGCCCCCACGGAGGTCCCAGGATTCCTTCTGGCTTCAAGCCTTTTGTAGTTCTCGGTCACATCGCATCAGAATTGGTCTATGTGACTAATAGAACGGCACAAGTGAAAGTATGTTAACTTCTGAGCCTACTGCATTATAAAAGGTATTTTTGATATCTGCCATGCTCTGTCTTAACTTCCTCGCTCTGGAGGAAGTTCACTGCTATCTCATGGGGACATACCAACCTCAGAAATGCAAACAATGAGAAACTGAGCCCTCTACCCCCACTAGCCATGTGAATTAAACATCTGAGAGGTAAAACTTCTAACCCCAGTAGAGACTTGAACACAAGCTCATGAAAAGCCCTAAGCCAGAATGACCCAACTAAGCATCTATTGGATTTCTACTCTCAGAAATGGTGTAAGAAAACACATCTTCATGTTTTGAGCTGCTGGGTTTACACCAATCTGTTATACAATGGTAGATAACTAACACACAGTACCTTCCCATCCCGCATTAACACAATTGCTTATTTTAGATCTAAATTTGGATTCACACACTTATTGTTAATAATTTCATAGTTTTAAATTTGGTTCTTTCCAATCAATGTAGCGGTTTTTCTCCAATAAATAAGTAGATAATCAACATATCTTACAATTGACACTGTAATATACAATAACTGGGAAAGTTTGTTATCTTTCAAATTATTATTGCCATTCAAGTTACTGATAAAAATGCTAAAATGAAAAATATACTGAACAGCATCCAGGCCTTCAGCCATTTCCCAAGTTTATACTTTCCTAAGCTCTTTTCAAATATATCTTTTACTAGCTAATAATCCACCTTGTTTTCTTTTTATCTACCCAACACATCTCTATGTTCTCTGCAAGGATATTAAAACTTTTGTGGTAGGTCTGTTGCATTTTCTTGAACTGTCAGCCTTAGCATTGTTAACTTAAAAAAAAAAATAACCTGTTGTTTGGATATGACTACTTTCTTAACATTTTTGGCTCCTTGTGATAATATTTTTTCTTTTTCAGAGGCTCAAAGGACATTGTTTTTATTGATTAAAATAGTGCCAGGAGTTGGCATGAAGAATATTGACTAGTCAATTTTTTATTCCACCTTCTCTTTTCATTGAACATGAACATGGCATTTGCCTCTTGTAATGCTGGTCGCCTCCCCTATCCTGCAGGGCTCACTAGACTACCATTTTGCAGCTCTAATGCCCGTGCTTCCTGGCATGAGAATCTCTTCATACATTTTTACAACCTCACTTTGCTTCCAAAGGTAGTTCATTCAATCTATGTGTGTTTATTTCTTTGTTTCATTAAATTAGTTTCTACTTCCTTTCAGGAACCTATTTATTAGTATACCAATCAACAAAGAAATAAACAAAAAGAAAATGAAAAAAAGAAAGATAGTATATTAACCATTCCATATTTTGTAAGCACTACAAACCTGGTTATACCTGTTAGATGAGGAAAAGATGGAAGGAAGGGAGAGAGGGAGGGAAGAGAAAAAGTCTCAGTCAGAAAACCTAATTCTGTTAATACTAAAAATTCTAAAACTTTAATATCTCAATATGGTTAATATACTCTTTGCTTTAACACACAACGAGAGTGGTCATAACTTATTTATTTCCCTGTACTTTCTTCTGAAATATATTAAAGTTTTGTGTGAAATTTTAAAATCAATAAGCTGAATATTTCTTCAGTTATTTACTGTGCATGAATAAAAAAAATAGAACACAATTTTGAAAACTAAAGACCAGTTCTAAAATATTATCAGATTATATTTGATTTGATTAATTTTGATTTGATAGGATTTGATTAAATTTGATTATATTTTCCATTAATAGTTTTAAATAAACTCATCAACAAAGAAATATTATGTCTGGCAGCAAAAGAATTTACTATTATATGCAAGTGATAAGGCAATCAAAGAGATTCAAAATAAGTTATTATGTAATAAATAAATCATCCTCCATCAGTGTAGAAGGATACGAACAATAAAAAGTGCTGGGGTAATAGATAATTTATTTTTTTAAATATTCATTGTGCTATTAAACTATACCTCAGGGCATACATCAGATGCAATAAAGAGTTAAATTCTAAAAGGGAAATAATAAATGTATAAAGATACCAGTAAATAAATGAGCAACGGATACAAGAAGAAAATTGCCCCAAATAGAAATACAACATTTTAGCAAACACATTGAAAGAAAGATGTTCACTCTCATGAGGAATCAAATAAATAAAAAAATGTATAATGAAGCATATGTATTAATCCAACAAATTTAAATTTAATACACACATACAGCAATACCAGTTGGTGGAAGGTGAAAGAGATCCATTTATATCAACATAAATAAGAATATAAATTACTTATACACTCTATTGAAAAGTCATCTGTCAATAACTATTTTGAAAAGCCTATAAGAGCTGTTTAGTATATTTTACTTAATACTTTTACATATTAGCTGTTTTTAACTTACTAATTCCACTTCTGAAAATTTCACTAGAATGTGCTCCCTCTTTGCAGCGTGGCAATGTCTTAGCCGACATTGATTTCTTCTTCCATGGCCAGTTCAGGCCTCATTCCCTTCCTGTAGTTTACTACCTTAACATAGGAAATCTCTTTTTCAAGCTGAGCTGGCCTCACAAAAGGGGAGGTCTCTGATTGTTCAGAAGACAAGGCTATGTGTGTTAGTGGGGCAGAAAGGGAGAGGGAGACAGGATACAGCAAGAAACTCACATTTCTATCTGGAGTAAATGAGATCCTCTTCGAAATAGTGGCCAGCTCTGGTCTTAAGAACAGTATCATCTTGAATTACAGAAGAGCAAGGTCAGAGCTAACATAGCAAAGAGAATAAAGGCGATGATAAGAAAGGTAAAGGTGTCTGTTATGGTGCTGCAGATGAATGAGAAAGGCCAAAAGATGAAATCAGGAATGAAAAAGATATAGGTCAAAAATGTTGCTCCCAAGTGGAGGTATGAGATAACATTTCAGGTAACAACTTTGAGCTTTCTAAGGAAGCAAGATTTTAATCAGAATAATAAGTCAGTGGGGGCGATGGTGAGTGAGTACCAGGCCATGCTTTTCTAGATCCTAAATGAAGGATCTGATTCTGAGATTTACAGGTTGGAAGGAAAGAGAAAACTTAGAGAAATTTCAGAAAATAACTGACAGAGGCATGGAAATAAACTGAAGCAGAAAAACAAAAACAAACATAAAAACACACGTGTACTCCCACACCCATACACACACCAACATACACACAACTCATTATTTCTTTGATAACCTTTTTTTACCTCTGGTGAGTATGACTGACCTTCAAATACTTGTGATTGAACAGCACACTATAATTATCAATACAGGAAGGTCATTACATTTGTTGTGTTTTTATCAATTTTCACCTTTCACATCCTATCACAGAATTCATTTCCCCACCTGACTCCCTCTAGCATATTGATCATGTCTTTTATGTCTGCCTTCTGTACGCTCATTTATAGATATCCCCTTAAAAAATACGTATCTTCAATTTCTTAACTTCAAAACTAATCTGAGTGAGTTATTATAAAATATTTATTTTATGCTGAAGATGAATATTATGTTCTCTAATTTTCTGTATATTTGTTAAGGTTTAAAAACTGAAATATGTATATAGATACTGACATGTATAGCCTTTTAATTCACATAAGTGTGAATTAAACTACAATTCGCATCTTGTTTTTTGCTGCTTTTGTTCCTACCAATTTTTAATGTTCTTGGTAGCTTTCCTTGCTAGTTTATTAAAATGTATTCTTTGGGACTAAAACATATTTTGGGTCATAAATACTCCACATTTTACACATCAATAGTCATGCTTTCAACCCTTTCCCCCCAAATGTCTCACTATGGATCTGAGATTTTCTCTGAAGTTTTATTAAGCCTCCAGGTGCACACACACTCTATTTTATCAGACCCTGCTAGAACGGCGATACCAGTTTATATTTTCACCAGCAGTGCATGAAAATTGCCACATGATCTTATGCCCTTAATGATGTTCAGGGGCTTTTGATTTTCTCCATTTAGAAGAATATAAAAGGAATGTTTCAGCATTTTAATGTATATGTCTCTGGTTACTAAAATGAAGAGCATCACTTCACAGTTTTATTCCTTATCGGAATTTTCTTCTCTATAAATTGCTTTTTCATACTTCATTCAATTTTTCCACTGGAGACTCCTCATGTTTCTTGCCTGTTTACTGATGTCCTTTGCCTTTTCTAGTTAATCATGCCTCCTCGGTTCTGCAGTTTACAAATGCCATCCCGTCATTGCCATCCTTCTGTTAACTTTCCTTTGGTACCATTTGTTGATCAGTTTTCATTTTTTCATTTTTTTCATGCATAGATGTTTTTGTGTATATTTTAGATCTTTTTCATTTTTCCTGATCCAAAGACCCAGAAATATCCTTCCACATTTTTTATTAGTTTCATAGTTTTATCTTTCATATTTGGGATTTTAATTTTAGTTAATAATTTTATCATCTTCAGAAAAAGAAATACCCTTAAAGAAATCTCTGTGCAAAGCTGCAGAATTTAAATGACATTTCCAGCAAAAGAAAAGCATGGCATTCTTCTGGGATCATTTGTGAAATGGACTCATACATTTATTTTTACTTTCTAACATAGAATCATACTGAGTATGAGATGGGTGACGCTGGCAGCTTAGCTCAAAAAGGTCTAAAAAAGAAAAAGTTTAAATTGATTAATAAGGGGAAAAAAGTTAATGATAAGGGAGGGAAATCACCTTTTGAAAGCAAAACTAAACCAAGAATGAATCAAAGAAGAATTGTGTGGTGCTTTAGTTGATAACTATAGCAAAGGAAGCACAATTCTAACCATCAAAGGAATTCTATCATGACTTTTTTTATTAGAGTAAAGTTAGACAACACCATTAGGAGATGGAATCCCCAAATTATGCTGCTGTTTGCACAACATTATTTCTGGATATAACTTGAAAATGCAGCTTCATTCATAGTAAAGGACAAGCCAATTGCTAAGAAAGGACATTGTCACCAGCAGCAGGCAGTCAATGCCCTCCACACACAGAGTTTGTTGACCCTGAGCTCCTAAGACATCCTCGACAGAGCCGCTCCCCTCTGAGGTCATCAGGCCCGAGAAAAGTTCCTCTTCACTTGATCAACTCAGTGGTGGCTAGAAGGAAGTTTTGGTGTGAGTACAGCCTTGGTGTTTGAATATGTGCTTTTCGGGATAGCTAAGTGGCTGCTACTGCCAATGGGTCCCAGTAAGAACGGTCAGAAGCCAAGGAACACTGACCCTTAAAATATACCCTCCTCAAATGAATATGGGGAGAGGGCCTATGTGAGTTGTATTCAACTAATTTTTATTTTTTTCCAGTTGGTCAAAAAGCAGAATTTCATGTCTCTGCAAGTGACTCTGTACCGTGCTAACTGCTGAGTTTATGCCAATGTGCATGACAACCATTGCCCTTGTCCGTGGTAAAAATAGATATTTAGGATAATAACATTACAGTAAAACTTCTGTAAGTCGATCACCCAAGAGCAATAAAATGGTCAAGGTAAGGAACTTCCATTGAGTACATGTGGTATACGTCTGGTCTATGAAAATTAGGTCACCTTAAGGAGGGGGTCAATGCAATAAAATATTGCCAGGAGGCTTAACAAATGCTGTGCTGTCTATCCTTGCACTCCCCCAAAACTATCTGAATTTTTTCATCATTTTTACCCAAGACTCAAATCATATGCTGATTCAAATGACTTGATCCATCCCTCAAGGGTTCAAGTTTTAACATCCGAAACTTTGCTCTGATCAAACTCATTATTCTTAAACTCTAAAATAGCCTTTTCTTATTATTCCTTTTAAAATTCATTTTATAATTTCCCTAACAGAGCCCAATTCTCCTATTTTAGCATAACTCCAGATCAACCACCTAGGATTATCCGATGGAGTTATCTGCACGAAGTAATTACTTTTTTTTCTTGCAACCATTTCATATTCTAAGATAAGTCTTTAGACTTTAAGGCACGTACTTTCTGTTCAGTTTGCAAATTTTCTTGGAAGTTAAAAGTGAGGAGTCAGCAATTTACTTCACTGACTGAAAAAGAAACTTTAAAAAACCCCTCTACCTATGCCTCTTTTGGCACTAACAAAATCTTGATTAATTCCTTAAGATGTCAAAAATGATAGTTAACTGTATGTCTTTTGTTGAAGATTAGGAAGCTTTGTTTGGAGCATTTGAATAATAGTTTTATGATAATGTCCAATTGTGGTGAGTACAAGTCACATTGAATCATTTACTCATAAGCTGAAATCTGGGAAACTGTCCTGCGTGTCAAAACAATGGGAAAGTGGCTCCTGAAGTGATATTGCAAGTAAGGCATTTTATTTCAAATCCTTCAGATGAAAGGAATAAAAGATTGGAATACAAAGGCTTAGGATATATGTTCTTTTTCATCAGTAATTCATAAGTGTTTACTACATTGACATTTGCAATTGGATATGCAGGTGTGTCTTGGTTCACACAACAGATGTCTTCCTGAAAAGATATATAGAAATTATTGAAAAGGAACTCACACTTTATATGTACTGAATACATTTTCTATTAAAAACAAAATTTATGGATTCTCCTTTACAAACATAAAGATAATTCTGCTATGCAAATGACTCCCATTAATTGACTTGGTTCATGAGTTAATACACCTGTATACCAGGTTTTGTTTACTGTGTGCCCAACCAGTGTAGGAAATAGATCTGATACAAATGTTTCAGGTCTTGGAACAGTATTTTGAATTTCAGGCGTTAGCTTTCACAAAAGAGGAAGAACTTCGACAAGAAAAGAAGAAATGATTTGTAATATTTACATATTAAGGTTTAAAGCCATACAGTTCTGAGGTCTGAGAACACTTGTCTGTAATGCATTGTCTTTCATTTTTATTTCAGATGTTGGCATCTTGGTGTAAGGATATATTTGGCATTAAAAGCCTGATACGCACTTAATAGCCAGCCTCTGGCTCAGGCCATCTATGTTAGGCCAAGAGGTGGCATATACAGGAAAAGAAATGGTTAGGAACTTCATCTGAATGAATTCGAAGTTATGTGATATCCAAGACTTAAACTAAAAAAAAAAAAAAAAAAAGGAAAAACAATCACCTCGATGAAAGCACGCAAGCTCCCATTTGAAGGTACTAAAACCCGTCTATGTGAGCAGTACAGACCTGTGCAGGTTTCCCTGCCTTTCCCCCCACCACCCCACCCCCATTTTCTTAACGGAGACAAATCCCTTGGAGATAACAATGCTCTGGTCCTACAATCACCACCCCCGATGAGGAGCCCTATCATTCTCTAGCCTTATCACTCATTCCTATGGGTTTTTTTTTTCTTTTCTTTTTTCTTTTTTTTTCATGTTTTTAAGTAGTTGTCTTGTTGCCCCACATGGATTACAGTGCCTTTGACAGCTAAAATTCACATATGCGTACAATTCTGAGACCCCAAATTGTGTACCAAGAACATTATTGTCTTTATGTAAGGTATTTGTTCATATAATCCTCACAGTCTCTAAAAATTATTCTTTTTTCATTTTCAGATTAAGATGCCTAGGTTTTAAAGAATGTGTTTCACAACTAAGAGGCAAAATGTACTTCACTACTAAGAGGCAAAGTGTATTTCAAAAGCATGTTCCAAAAGTCTTGATCTTTCCATTGAAAACATGAAAGAAAAATAAGAGTCAACAGTTGAGTAAATGAATACATGAATGAAAAAACCTAACTACTCATCAATTACAAAAAGAAGGAATCAAAAACAGAATTTAAAAACTTCAGTGTATAATATCAGGGAAACACATGACACCAGTTTATCTTGAAAATAGTGACCTCTCTTCCCAGTTTTATTCCAGAAGTCTTCCTTACCCAAGTGGCCAGTGGAAAAAAGGGGTAGAATTTACAAGCTTCTCCTTCACATATTAAACTTTTCTCTTATTCAAGTCCTCCTTCCCATAACCAACAACTCTGCCTGACGCTGTCCACATTCCTTCCGTTTGCTATGTATTTTCTGAGTGTAGTTCCCCTCTAAGAGATCATGTTTGATTGATATTTGTGGCTACTTTCTACATTTGGTTGCCTCAAAGGGGTCTCAATGATTACGAGTCCAATAAACAAACAGACAAACAGATAACCGATTTTTCACTTTTCTACAGTCTTGTCTCTCGGCGTAGCATGCACTCAGGGAGACACGGGAAGAGGTAAGCCTCACAGGGATGAAATCTTGTGCATTCTGCATCCTTCTTCATGCCCCTCTTTGCATATAGCTCAGACCTGGGTGAGGGTTAGGTGCCTAAGTGCCGGTCATTTTCTAGACCAGGTCCCAGTGTATTGGCTGACAGGCAGACTCTGTATCTGACTGAAGAAAGGGAATCAAGAGATCCTTAGCACTGCCGTTGTTACCATGAGGTCCTTTCTAAGCCTTTCTCTTCTCTCTGATTTCTCCAATGCACCCTTACATTTCTGGTCTTCCTGTCAGACCAAAAGTTGCTTTGGGGAAGGACGACCGGTAGTGCCATGAGTGGGGCCAATGGACTCATAGTTTCCCACCAATGGTCTGCATGGGAGTAAGGGTCCCTCCTAGAGTAGAGAGGTTTCAGGATCTATGCAGCCAATAAGGAAATATTTGGTGGGGAGACAGGTTGAACACTCCTTTCCTATAGTCATGACACATAATAAATAGTTAATTCTTATGCATAACATTATCTATAGGACAGGTTCTTCTTCTTTTTTTTTTTTTTTTTAAGACAGAATCTCAAGCTGTTGCCCTCGGTAGAGTGCCGTGTCATCACAGCTCACAGTAACCTCAAACTCTTGGGTTTAAGCAATTCTCTTGCCTCAGCCTCCCAAGTAGCTGGGATTACTGGTGCCCGCCACAATGCCTGGCTATATTTGTTGGTGGTGTTGTTGCAGTTGTCATTGTTTTAGCTGGCCCGGGCCAGGTTCCAACTCATCAGCCTTGGTGTATGTGGCCAGCGCTCTACCCACTGAGTATGGGCGCTGCCCTATAGGACAGAATCTTAATGGGGAGACTTCAATGCTTATTTTTCCCTAAGCAAGACATTGTCTCTAGTTTATAATCACACACACCATTTACACTGTTCATGTCATGGCTCTATTCACCCATAATTCTTCCTGATAGAATTAACTGAAAGAAACAAAAGTTATCACCTAGAGTTGGCCCAAATTAACCAGGAAAATGAGAATACACACAGGCAACCACGTTTTCATTTGTTCTGCTTTGTTTTCCTCAAGCAAGCCAAGACCCCTGAGTGCCTAACAGCAAGAGTGCACAAGCTTTCAGGACTCCACAGTGAAACCAAGACCGAGGCCAGCAGATACTTATCTCTAATGGGCTTTGCAAGGCTTAATTAACTCCTGCAGGAGGAGTTCTTTGTAATGTTCAGATTGCATATATTCTCAAAGGTCAAAGATTATGAAGATGGAAAGGAATAATGACTTACTATACATGTCTGAATTGGATCAGAAGGACACTGTTGATACTTTAAATCTTACTTATTGTTTTATTATTAAATTCCCAGAATTAAATGATTACCCC
Organism: Loris lydekkerianus; assembly: GCA_963574355.1. Lineage (NCBI taxonomy): Eukaryota > Metazoa > Chordata > Mammalia > Primates > Lorisidae > Loris > Loris lydekkerianus. The sequence continues at coordinate 15,668 of CAUYPK010063272.1, forward strand.
TAGAAGGTCCAATTCAAAAAAAATACTGCAGTGTGTGGTATTTGTTTGTTTGTTTTAAATATAGTGGTGGATATGTCTGTAGGGCAAGGGGGTGAGCAAGGAATTCCCTTTTTTTCTCTCTCATATTATTTCCATAGATTGGGCCTCTGGGATGCAATTAGCAACACAGGTAACATCTGAGCTGCAGTTTCATTTGCAGTCTTTCTCAATGAACAAGTGAATTCTAGATGTTTGCAGAAAAACCTGTGTCATTGGAGTATTTTGAAAGTTATTTTTAACATGACTGAGCTTCCTAGTCAGGCTGAAGGAGTGGTCTGTAAAGGATTTAAGTTTGTTACTTATTGAGATCTTTTTCATTATTCATTCATTTTCATTAAGAAAATAAACTTTGCTCAAGAGACTCAAATGCCTATTCATGCCAAGCTAGGGAAAAGAATGGTGGCAAAGATAAGATCTTAATTCTTAAAAGTTCCCAGTTACTTACAAGACCAAGACCAGGATCCAGTGAAGTGTGATATGTGGTCAGGGACGACCAAGGGTCATACCGGACAAATAAGAAGCACAGATCAACCACATGTTGGTAAGAAAGACCACGTGTTGGTGCTGGCCAGCGTAAAAGACATTTTGGCTAAAACTAATAAAAAGAGAAGTTGGCCTAGTAGAGGATTGAAATCACTTAAGTCAGAATTAAGTTGTGCAAAAGCTTTGAAGTGAGAGAGTATAGGGCATTTGGGAACTCCCAGAAAGTGGCTCTGTTAGCAGCCTGGAGCCCGTGGCAAAGGAAAAGGGATGGAAAAGCAAACAGGCACCATTCACAAGGGCACTCACACTTTCTATCAAAGCTCCTCAGAGCCATTTAAATATTGTAAATTTTAAACATACCAATTTAATTTAAAATTACATCTCAGAAGCCTGAAACTGACTTTAGATGAGCATAGAGGCGAATGAGAAAACCCAGGAGGTGTGGAGACCAGTGAAGAGACAAAAGTTCTTGAGGAAATGAGACCTCACCCTGGGAAAATATAAGGCAGAGGCCAGAGGAAAGGAGGTAAGTTTGAAAGGAGTTTAGAATGTGGACTACATTGGATTTTCTTCTAGACAAGACAGAAAGGCAGATCAAATGAACACAGGTCAATCTCAGTTTCTGGCTTATAGCTTCTTCTAAGGGCCGTGATTTTAATTTTCAACCGGTGTGCTGTGGCATGCTGGTGTGCCGTGAGAGGATCTTAGGTGTGCCACAAAAATATTTAAAGATCATTTATTAAATTACTTTTGAAAGAAGTTCAAAGCACAGTAAGTATATTAGTCTTTTTTTATTCCTTTTTTTTTTTTTTTGAACAACATAATTTAAGTGTGCTGTGGAAGTTTAACTATAGGCTGAAGTGTGCCGTGAGATTAAAAAAGGTTGAAAACACTGTTGTTGGGGTTACAGCTGCCATGACTGAGGCTGCACAACCAGGAAGAGGAGGAGAATTTCCCAGGGTCATTGTGGCTGTTGTTGTTTGGGGGAGTCAGACGAGCAGAGTATACATGTCCATTTCTTTTTAATATATTTAACATGGTACTAAAATTGGCAAATTCACTTTCCCTGCCTATTACCTATTAGCTCCTAGACCCCAAAGTCCTAAGTCAGCACAAAATTTTTTATCAGATAGTTGTTTGTTCAGTAGAGTTCCTCAGTTAGATCTTGTTACTCTTTACTTGTTCTGAAATGTAATTAATGTACATTTTATAATACCCTTAATAGAAATTACATGGTTAGAATCAAGCTTCTCTTTGAAACAAAGCAGGGATATTTTTGATAATTCACAAACAAACAAAAAAAAAAAAACCCTGCATTTCGATCTTAGTTTAAATTCACAACACCTCAGTGAGGAAGACAGAATGGGTTTGTTATTTGTACATATAGTTGAAGAAACCCAACATCTAAAAGTTTCATAACTTGACCAGGGTAAACTACAAGCAGCAATCTTTATCTCTAGATCTTTCTTTCTAATCCTAGTCTGGGGATGATCACTCTTTCCCACTGTCTGCAAAGGACATGCCCAGATGTTGAGTTCAACAAAGATGTATATGTCACTGACCATTCGTATCTAGCGAGCACTAGCACTACCATCATTATTATTTGGACACTCTGGCCAATCTTTTTATAGGTGGAATTCTCCTTATATTTTTTAAGTAAAATGCATAAAAAAGTACCTAAAAATAAGTGCTATCAATAGTGATTGTTGCCATGTTTTCCCTCAAATGAACTTTAGAGCCTGGTTCAGCAACAAACTGCCCACATTGGGAATGCATTCTAATAAAAGCACATGCATTATGGTTGTGAGAACACTTGAAACAGCATTTGCATCTGCTACAAGATTTACAATGTAATGGATTTCTAACTAATTAGCATGATTTCCCAGACTGAATTATCCCACATGTAGGAGTAGCTGGATATAAAAATAAATTTGATTATAATGGCATAAATTGCTCATTTCTTACAGAATTATGGCTTTTTCTTAAGTGAATGCCCAACTTCCCTAAATTGTCAATGAGAATGTGTTTCCACATGGCTGCTCTTTTTGGGACTGTGCTGCTTTCCGGGAGTTTGGCTACTCGTGGCAGATGCTTTGTGGGAACATGACATGCACAGCACATCAGGTGGTGAGTGTGACCTACATTCAGGATGTTCATGAGTTTTGCAGAAATTAGGTGATTTCACTCACCGTTTTGTTCTTCTGCTAATGCGAGGGGTCGTGAGTATGATTTGAGGCAATAAATCCCTGGCTACTAAAAGGAAAGCACAGGGCTTATAGAAGAACAAGATAAAAAGGTACAAATCCAACATGTGGTATTTCTCCCAGTCCTATGCCAGGTTTTGTCATAATGGTATAAAAATCAATGACAAATACACTCCTCTATTCCTTGGAGCTTCTATTGTGACTCATACAGGAGACAATTATGGAACAAAACAAGGCAGAATTTAACCAAAGTATAAATGATAGTATATTCTATAATTCAGAAGAATTATTGGCTATAATTATAAATACATAGTACTTAATCTGGGGAAGGGGATAAGTAAGATTTGAATGGTAGGAGTGTAGCAGAGACATTCCACATCCATGACCCAGCATACAGGTAAGAAAATCTTTCATGTACAGATTCTTAAACAATCCATTCATTATTAGGCCACTATCATATATGAACAGGTGTTATACACATACTCACACTCAAAAAGTGTTCCTTTGTCAAATATGTTTGGGAAACATTGGGTAGAAAAAATTAAACTTGATTATTCCAAAATTTTCTTTTAATAAGGAAGAGCTCCATTTTAAATTTCCAACTTTAGATAGTCAAGGAATTTTTAAAATCATACACAGATTCCGCTTAAACAAAATAAGTCATGAAGGGAAGAGAGCCATGAAAATTCATGCAATTAAGGAAATTTTTATGTCTTCTTTCTGCTGTCAATTCCAAATGACAATACTATCACCGCAACCACAATTTATTGACTGTCTACTCTGTGCCAGGCACCGGGGTAGGTACTTGGTCTGCATTTTGTGCACTTATCACAATGACCTTCTAGATTACCCATTGTCATTCCTATTTACACTTGAGAAAACTAAGGCTCTTGGAAATTAAGAATTCTGCAGAGGGTTGGATAGCTTGTAATTGTCATCACCTTCACATGAGAAAATTAGCAAAACCATGTATTGTACCATTTTTTTTTTTTATTTTTATGTATGAATCCCTTGGAATGCAACTTCTAAGGAAGAGGATGGTTTGAGTCAAAGGAGCATAACAAAAGTGGCAATTGAACATCTGTCCATAGGCAAGTTCCATCAATGTTTGTGGATTGAGAAGGCAAAGCATGATTCATGTATAACAGGAGACATGTGCAGAATCTGGAACTTTGCTTCGCATTTGCCTTTTCTCAGGAGTTTACGTAATGATATGATTCAGAAAAACCAAAAATTACTCAAAAGACAGGATCTAGAAATAGGTGGGTCCAGGAAGGTTAAATAATAGAGTTCTGGTATTTATATTACCCAGATTCTTGTTCTAACTTTGGAATTATAGCCTTACATTCAAAGCCATCAGACAGTAGATTCTGTTTCTTTGGGGGGGATTGATTCCCTTGCTCTAATCTCTTCTTCTCCAAACTATAAATGTTTGGTATTTGCCACATAGATGTAAAATGATGTCAACATTTTTAAAAATTTAGAATATTAGGGAGTATACATACTTCATTTACTTCACAGATTGAGTCAAAGTTGTAAGTGTATCCATCACCCAGATAATGCACACTATACCAGAAAGGTGTAAATTTACCCATCCTCATCTCCTTATTCCCCCCAGATTGATTTTCATTGAGATTTCCCTCCATATGTGCACTTAAGTGTTGGTCAATTAGTTCTAATTTGGTATTAAGTACAAGTATTTTTTTCTCCATTCTTGTGATGTCTCACTTGGAAAAATGGTTTTCAGTTCCATCCAGGTTGTCACAAAAGATACTAGATCACCATTTTTCTTTATGGCTGAGTAGTATTCCATGGTGCACATAACATACTCTATTAATCCATTCATGTATTGGTGGGCACTTGGGTTCTTTCTACGTTTTTGTAAATGTGAATTGTGCTACTATAAACATTCAAGTGCAGGTGTCCTTTTTATAAAATAACCTTTTTTTTCCAGTGGGATTGCTGGCTGAAATGGGTAGGTCTACTATAAATTCTTTGAGATATTGTCATAAAATTTTTCATAGATGTTATACTAGTTTATAGTCTCACCAATGGTGTATAACAGTTCTTTCCTCTCTGTATCCATATCAGCACCTGTTCTTTTGCAACTCTTTAATATTGGACCATTCTCTTTGAAGTTAGGTAATATCTCAGTGTGATTTTGATTTGCATTTCCATAATGATTAGAGGTGTTGAGCAATCTTTCATGACTTTATTGGCTACTAGTATGCCTTTATTTGAAAAGTTTCTGTTTATGTCTTTTTCCCACTTTTTAATGGGGGTGTTTCCTTCTGATTTGCTTAAGTTCTAGAATTCTTATGGTTTTCTACCTTAGGTTTAAGTCATTTATCCATTGTGACCAAATGGGCTTCTTCTCAGAGATGCAAGGATGTTTCAACGTATTCAAATCTTTAAATGTAATTGACCACATGAATAAATTCAAAATCAAGGACCAGATTATCCTTCCAACTGATACAGAAAAGTGCTTGACAAAATTCAACATCTTTTCATGTTGATAATGTGTGACAAAATTGGTTTAGACGGGACATTCTCCAAAATTATAAAGGCAATATATGAAAAACCTTCTGTCAACATCACACTGAGCAGTGAAAAATTGAAATAATCTCTACCTAGAACCAGAGCCATACAAGGCCTGTCACCACTTTTATTCAACATAGTGCTGGATATTCTCACCAGAGCAATCAGGCAAGAGTAGGAAATAAAGGGGGTCCAAATGGGGAAAAAGAGATATAACTGTTTCATTGTTCTCTGATGATAAAATCTCTTATCCAGAAAAGCCTAAAGTTACAACTAAGAGAATCCTTGAATTGATAAATAAGTACAGAAAAGTCTCATAATATAAAATCAATGTACATAAATCAGTAGCTTTCATATACTCTAGCAGCAATCAAGCTGAGAATCAAATCAAAGACATAATACCTTTCACAGTAGCAACAAAGAAAATAAAGTACCTAGGAATATACTTAACAAAGGAGATAAAATATCTCTATAAGGAAAAATATGAAACACTGAGGAAGGAAATTGCAGAAGATGTAAACAGGGGAAAAAACATATCATGTTCATGGATTGGCAGAATCAACATTGTCAAAATGTCTATACTTCCCAAAGTGATTTACAGATTCAATGCAATTCCCATTAGAATCCCAGCACCACTTTTTGCAAACTTAGAAAAAAAAAAAATAGTTCTATGTGTTGTATCAAACCAGAGAAGACCCCAAATAGCCAATGCAACCTGTATAATCAGAAGAAAATGGGAAGCACCACATTACCAGACTTATAATAACCAAAACAGCATAATATTGGCAGAAAAACAGAGACATTGACCTAGGGATCAGAACAGAAAACCCAGAGATATTATAAAAATCATCCTCATATTCCCAACTGACTTTTGAAAAAATACAGACAAAAAGTACCTTGTGTAAAAAAACAAAAGAAAGAAAAAAATCCCTTCACAATAAATGGTGCTGGGAAAACTGGATAACCACACACAAAAGACTGAAACAGGATCTGCACCCCTCACCACTCATCCTTTTTTTTTTTTTTTATCTGTTTCATCATATTTAACAGTTGTATATCAGTTCTTATAAATCCCAACTTAGTATTACAAGGCCAAATTGAACCTTGAGATTAGAGAGCACAATGTAGGTTCTACAGACATCCAGGAACTCCATTGTAACATAGTAGGGCTAAGCCGGATACTCCATGCGACAGACTATAAAAATCGTAATCAAATACTTTGTTATCACAACATCAGTACCTCTTATTCCAAATTGGCCCTGGCAAGCACGCATGAATATTTGATCCTGTGGTGGGCCTTAGCAACAAAACCTAAAGGGAAGTTTGCCTTCAGCCTAGACTGGGCAGTCACAACTTCTGTGTAATTAGCGGTGACCAGCAGGAAGTTCAATTGTGTTTTTCACATGGTCTGAAGAAGCTGATTTGTCCTCATTCAACTAACCCAATAGGGAGTGTTGGATGGAAAAAAAATCAACTGATTCCCAAATCCCATTTTAATTATTTGTTGTAGGCCCCAGTGGCCAATTTCATCAGAGAGTTTGTTCCATTTGGGTGAGAATGCATATTCAGAATACTGTGGAGACTTATTTCCAGAGATGGCAAAAAAATGTGTGCTCCTGAAATGAAACCTCTCCATTATTTGCAGAAAATATAAAGGCATTGCTTCTATTAACTATCCAGCTATCACTGATTTCGTTTAAACCAAAATATTACATTTAGTCTATTCGCAATACTGTAATCACAACATCGTTATTGCTTTGAATTGCTGGTATTTCTACCTACCTCATTTTAGTACTTAATTTGTTTCTTTTTTTAAAAAAACATGCTACACCTCAGTATTTTAATTATAGTCAGCTGAATGTATCTGAATGCTCTCAGCATGCTTCATTATTTATATTAGTGGAAAAGCACATAAAATCAAATTGCATGCTGACATTCTATAATTTGTACTTGCATATCTCCAAAATAGATTTCTATAGATATAGCAACTATTCACAGTGGCTCAAGATATGCTCTGACTTTAAAATTTAACTGAATTTTAATGTACTCCCAAAATAAAATTTATGAGTTTTCACTAGAAAATGTCTTATCTGATTATTCATATTCTACAATTATTAACTGCTCCTATTCTGCGTTTGATTGAATTGTAAAAAGGTGAATTCCTTCCCTTCTTACCCCAGGCATGAAGCTGTAATTTCTGCACATTTTTAGTTTTCCATATCTAAATTGGAAGTTATGTTAGATCTACTGAAATATCAAGCATAAATAAAATATAAACCTTTTTTTAAATAGAAATGGACATTACCATTTAATTTAGTCAGGAGTTCTACGGCCATGTAGCCTTTCTCATCATATTTTTTTTTTTTCTGGATTAAGTACTCTTTATCAAAAAGTTGGCTTAAACTCTTTACTTTATCATTTAGAATTAAGAGGCAGATGTCCCAGAAAGAATTATGAAAACCTATGCTTTTATTTTTAGTACTTCTCCAGAGGACTCAGCTATGTTCTTGGGTTTGGCAAAACCACCTTTGCGTCAGCTTTTCTCAGACAAGAATTCTCCAAATAGATGATTTAGTTTGGTCTTTAGGCTTGTTCTCAACATTTAAAAGGTGGATAAATATACAGAACACTGCCAAAATGTGTTTCTTCTTTGAATGACCAGTGGCACAGAGGATATTAATATAAACTCCTTCCCTGATGAGAACTGTTTCCACTGTACCATATACTATTGTGAGAGAAAGAGGGGTGATAGTCCTTGGAGCTGTAGGTGTGAGGGAGGATATAGCAAGTTCTTAAAGAATAAGTCAACAATAGACAGAATGAGAATACTATTGTTTTTCATGTGCAGATAATTCCTAAGTGATCCCCTAGAAGAAGATGAAAGCATAAAGTTAAAAAACAACACTAATGTAAGTAAAGTGTTATAACAGGGCTTGAGGTGTGCTAAAGCACATATTCATGAACCCTCAGAAACAAGGTCTATCACCTAGGAATAGAAAATCCTTGAACTGGTGAAAATCATGGCTGCATCTGCTTCACGTAACAAGAACTGGGCAAGCTCTTGAATATTGGTGTGCAGGAGGTAAAGCCGGCAAGGCTTGTGTCACAGGGAAATGAATCTAGAAGTGTGGGAGGGGGCATATTATTGCAGGTAGAACAAACAATTTGGAGGGTATTGGGTGAATGAAAGAAATAGTTGATTCAATTTAAGTCAAATTTGGCAGTGTAGTGAGTGCCTAAATGGAGACCAGCATAGTGCTAGCCATAAGTGGTAAGACGGGCCTTTGGCTTTCTGAAGTCAGGGACATGTGATATAGTTAGTAACTGTTAGGAGAAAAAAAAAAGGAAGGAGAAAGATCAGGAAGATGAAAGCAAAAACAACAAGAAGAAAATCTGGCAGAAAGGAAGGAAAGAGGAAACCGAGGAAGGCAAGGCACAATGTAACCGCAAAAAAGAATGGCAAATAGAAATGAATCAACATAACTATCTGCTGAAACTCTCTGAGAAGTTTAAGGAATAACAATTTCATAGAAAAAAATGAATGATAAAAATCAATTCATTTGGCAAGGGTGCTATGGTGTAGAAATATCTGTCTCTCTCTTCTGCCTACATAGCTGTGTATCAGCAGAAAGGTCACGAATCACCCCCCAGACAGCCTGGACCATGATAATGTGCCACACCCAGGTTCCTGCCTTTCCCTACATTGGCTGATGTGGACTGAGAACCCACAGGACAGCCAATACATGTGGCAGAAGGAACATAGAACTCTGAATGACTGGGCAGGGCAGAATCCCCACATCCCAACAGGCTGCATTGCATAGTGACATGAATGAAAATTAGATATTTATTCCATAAACCTTTTGAGTATATTAGATAACCTCACTGAAATTAAAAAAAAAAAAAAATCTATGAGAATTACCAATCAGATAGATACTGACTTGGTTAATCTCATAAGCATGTTCTGCTAAGCATCCAAGAAACACATAATTCCAGATAATAATTAAAATATCATATTTAGAAGTTACAAATGCATGACAATGTATATGTGAATATGCATATGAAACAAGCTGATTTACTAACATAGATGTATGAAAAGGAAATACATAATTTTACAAATAAGATGTTAAGGATTATAATTCACAATGGTGTGCAATTTATACTGAGCAAGAAAGGATGGTACAAAGCCATAAAAATCTAATATGTTTTCTTACCCTTAATTAGACCAATAAGAAGAACTATAAAACATCTTGAAGATTAAAAGCATCTGATAAACATCAAAATTCATTTCGGAATTTAAAAAATTTTCCTAACAAAACAAAAACAGAAAGTCATGCCCTGATTAAGAATAGATTGTGCTATTTACTGATTATCAACAATAAGTATCACAACAGAGGCACCTACATACATTAAAACCCAAGGATCAATGGGACAGAAACAACACAAGACCCCATGCACAAACAAATAGCTGAGATGTCAGAAATTGAATTCAGGATCTGGATAGCAAATAAGATCGAATTAGAATTCCGAAGGTTATCTCAAGAATTCAATGGATTCAAAGAGCAAATGACCAAAGATTTTGAATCATTCAGACAAGAAGTTGCATCCCTCAAAGATCTGAGAAACACTGTAGTAACTCTTCAAGGAAGAAAATCTTTTGATTTTATTTCCTGGATTTTATAAAGTGAATAATTTTTTCAATCATTCTCCATATATTTTAGTATTTTCAGAGATGTTAGTAATTTCCTCCTGGATCTATACAACTTATGTAAGGAATATCTAGAATATAAAATGAACTAGGAAAAAGCAATACAATATTGAGGAAATGTGGTTAAAGTGACTTTTGGCTGGCAGTGGAATAGTCTCACAAAGATGATCATGTTCTTATCTTTGGCTTCTATGTAAGCACTAGGCTGTGTGACAGAGAAGAATTAAGGTTTCAGATGGAATTAAGACTGACTTTAATATAGCAAGATTACGCTAGGTGATCCAGGTGCACCAATGTAATCACATGGTCTTTTAATAAGTAATTAGGAAGCAAGAGACTCAGTGTTAGAATCATGCAATGTGAGAACAATGTGACCACCTATTGTTGCTTGTGTAAGTGGTAGGCAGAGAGAAACCAAAGACTTCAAGTGGCCTCTAGAAATTTGGGAGAAAATACAAACAAAAAAGAAATCATCATCTAGAACCTGTGCTGGCAAACCTCACACTCCAGATACCTTAACTTAGCCTAATAAGACCCATTTGATCTTTTGACTTTCAGAAATGCGATGTAATAAATACATGTTGTTTTATACTTCTACATTTGTGATAATTTATTATAATAGAAGAGAGAACTAACTCAAGAATATTGTCACATGTTTTAAAAATTTTTTATACTTCTAAGTTTCTGAAGGAACTTAGTTTTATACTTCTAAGTTTTAGAAGGAACTAAGTCTGGAATAACGTCACATATTATTATTATTAGAACTTAAAAAAAGCATCTTAATATTAATGAAATCGTTATACTTCTAAGTTTGTGATAATTTCCTTTGGGGGAGCAAGAAAAACACAGTTTACTCAAACTTTGTCCTGCTTCTCCATGAGATGATGTTTCAACTTCCTGAAATCAACCAATTCTTCCCTTTAAATGTGTAGTGCCCACTTTAAACAGTGTGCATTCTTTAGCAATAAGTTTAAGAAAATAGTGTCTAATTTCTAATTTTCTGTCTTTTTATTCCTAGAGGAAGAGGGTCCAGTCACCAGTCACTGTCTCCCAATGTGCAGAGATAGGGATAGGTTCACAAAACTTTGTCAGAAGCCTGGTGATTCTGGAGAACAGTGAGAGTAGCCTCCCCAAGACTGTTCTGTTCTTCCATTTTCAAAATGAGCTTATATATAAAAGTTCAAGGTAAAGACCACATTAACCTTTATTTTAAATAATAATCAGCATCACTCAGTGACCTATTACAACATTCCAATTCAAAAGTTAATCTCCTAAATCAATCCACCTAAACTACACAAGATCTTTAGGGTGGTGTAAGGATCAAGGTAACTCCATTTTGTTAAAACTAACTTCATCTGGTCCTTCAGTCTTCATTTTGCAGCTACATACCGAAGGCGTTAGGCAACCTGCTCCCTCCTCCACCCTCCATCCTTGCCCCATGATCCATGCCCTTGCATGTCTGCTCTGAGCGATAACAACACTCTTCCAGACACCCAAGGACAAGTACTAGGTCCCCTAGACCCCCACCATCAACTTGCCCCAGTGGCTCACACCTCACCCTCTCCCTTTTTTTCTTTCTGTATCCTTAAAAACCTCCCTCCTTTTAGAGATTAGGGCTTCTCTGCTCTCCTGCTGTACCAGGACCAGGGGGCCCAGGCTTGAGCTTGTAAATAAACAACCTCTTGCTTTTTTATTGGACCTGGTCTCCTGATGATTTATGTGGGGGATCCTGCAACTCGGGCACAACATTTGAGGACTTGTCTGGGAAAGCCCCCCACAATCACCAAGTACCTGCTCTGGAGGTGAGTCTGTGTGTGCCAGCATTTGTCTTGTCCTGTTCCATATTAGTTGTTTAATCTGTAGTTGGGACGTGACAGAGTAGAAGTGGAGATGCCCCATGAATGGGGGACTGAGATGTGGAATCCTCAGTTCCTGGTCAAGAAAATCACAGAGAGGCAATCCTTCTGGTTGAGAGACAAGGCGGGTCATTACCACCAGACAGGGTTACACCTTCATCTCATTTTAAGTTTTGCCTGAAAACCCGCAAGGGCAGGCTTCTGTTTTCTGGAGGAATCTTCTGTGTTGTTTTGTTTGTTTTTTATTATATTTGGAGGGTGACATGGGACAGACGCAGATGACCCCCCCCCTCCCTAACTTTGACTCATTTCCAGGACTTCAAAGACAAAGCCCAAGAGTACAGCTTTAATGTGTCCAGAGGTTTTTTGCAGGAATGAATGGCTGGCATACCATGTTGGATGGCCACCAGAGGGCACTTTTCATCTCCCCATTATCTTTCAAGTCAAAGATATAGTCTATTGATCTGGGACCAGGCACCCGGACCGGATCCCATATATAATTGCTTGTCAGGACCTCGTGGAGAACCTGTCATCGTGGTTAAAACCAGGCAAGGAAGTAGATAAACTCCATCAGACAAGGAAGTAGATAAACTCCTAGCCTTGAAGGAGAAAAAGAAGTCCCCTAAACCTGCTGCCCCTCCCCCATCCTCCAAGGAGGAACTGATCCAGAAGTGCTCTTCCCCCCCTCCCTATCAACCCTCACCTGGGGGGGGCACCTGTTCCTCAGAGTCCACCAGGCAGCGAGGCCACTCCAGCTGCAGGTCCAGAGGGTAGCCACTGGAGCCCACCTCACACCCTCTGTAAAGCCCTGCGTGATCCTATGCAGACTCCACAGTGTTGCCTCTCTGCGTGGGTGTCCCCTGATGGAGCAGAACCCCGTATCAGCCGCACAACTATTGGCCTTTTGTCACAAGTGATCTCTATAACTGGAAAATGTAGAACCCTAAGTTCTCAAAAAAACCTACTGCCTTGATTGACCTCTTAGACTCAATTCATTTTACCCACCAGCCTACCTGGGATGATTGTCACCAACTGTTACAGGTTCTTTTCACCACTGAGGAACGGAACCACATTTTGGCTGAGGTCAGGAAGGCTGTCGAGGATGCAGACGGAAGCCAGGCGGGTTCAGGGCACACCACCAACCAGGCTCTCATTGAAGCCGCTTTTCCTCTTACTCACCCAGATTGGGACTTTAATACGAGAACAGGTCAGGAAAGACTCCAAGTCTACCACCAGACTCTAATGAGGGGTCTCTGTAAAGCAGCTAGGAAGCCGACTAATTTGGCCAATGTAGGTAATATACAGCAGGAAAAGACCGAACCCCCAGCAGCTTTCTTAGAAAGAATTATAGAGGCATTCCGCATGCACACACCCCTAGACCCTGAAGCTGAGGAAAATAGAGCAGCAGTTGTCAAGTTCTTTGTTAATCAGTCAGCTCCAGACATTAAGCGCAAGCTGCAGAGAATAGATAGACTGGGCAAAAAGTCTCTGTAGGATCTCCTAGAAGTTGCTGAAAAAGTCTAGAACAACCATGAGACCCCTGAAGCAAAGCAAATGAAGGTGGCTAAAAGACAGACCCACGAATTAGCCAGGATCCTCCTGGCTTCCACGGCCATGACCTCGGACAAAAGAACTGGTGGCTGCACCAACTGGTGGCAGGAGGTAAGGAGAGCTCCCCAGGCGAGGAAAGGCTCCACCTCTAGAGAGACCAGTGTGCCTATTATAAGGAACATGGACACTGGGCCCTGGAGTGCCCCAAGAAACCACCTCCGAGAACTTCATCCCCCCCCCCTCAGTGCCAGCCTTGGGACTAAGTGGGCTCGAAGGGTAGGGGAGTCAGGGCTCGCCTCCCCTCCCTGAGCCCCAGGTAACTCTCAAAGTGGAGGGGACCCCAATTAATTTCCTGGTAGATACCGGAGCCAAGCATTCAGTCCTGACACAAGACCACGGCCCTATGGATGCCAGGAAATCATGGGTCCAGGGGGCCACGGGCATCAAACAATATTCATGAACTACTTGAAAAACCATGGACTTAGGCGTGGGCCAGGTATCCCACGCATTCATGGTTATCCCAGACTGCCCCTACCTTCTTCTTGGGCGAGACCTCCTAATTAAGGTAGGGGCTCATATCATCTTCAAAGATGAAGGACCCCTTGTCACAGACCAGCATGGGAATCTCATACAAATACCCTACAACTTGAAGATGAGTATAGACTGCACCAGCAGCAGCCTGAGGGCCATCAGCCAACAGATGACACTGTATGGCTGAAAACCTACCCACTTGCCTGGGCTGAGACTGGAGGAGTGGGGCTAGTTGCCCACTGACCACCAGTCATCATAGAGCTCAAGCCAATGGCTGAACCCATACAAGTAAGGCAGTATCCCATGTCTCAAGAGGCCTGGCGGGGCATCACGCCTCACATCCGGAGGCTTTTTAAGAGGAGGATATTAGTGCCCTGTCAATATGCATGGAACACTCCCCTGTTGCCTGTAAAAAAGCCACTGGCTACTGACTATAGACCAGTCCAGGACCTAAGAGAGGTCAACAAGTGGGTACTAGACATCCACCCCACTGTCCCAAATCCTTATTCACTATTAAGTGCTCTCACCTCTGATTGAGTATGGTACACTTTTCTTGACTTAAAAGATGCCTTCTTCAGCCTCCCACTAGCCCTCCAGAGCCAGGCAATGTTTGCCTTTGAGTGGAACAATGAAGAGCAAGGGATCCATGTTGAAATTACCTGGACTCAACTGCCGCAAGGGTTTAAGAACTCCCCCACCATCTTCGATGAAGCCCTGCACAAGGACCTGAGTAAGTACAGGCAGCAGCACCCTCACCTGACTCTTTTACAGTATGCAGATGACATTTGGATCACAGCCAAGACAGAAGCAGAATGCCCCCAAGGCACCCAGGACTTACTGACTGCATTAGGAGCTCTGGGGTACCAGGCCTCTGCCAAGAAGGCTCAGGTTTGTTAACAAACTGTGTGTTATCTGGGGTACATCCTTAAAGATGGGCAACGGTGGCTGTCCCAGGCAAGAAAAGAAACAGTTCTGAAAATCCCCCCACACAGCGAGGAGTGCGGGAGTTTCTTGGGTCAACTGGGTTCTGCTGTCTGTGAATTCCAGGGTTCTCAGAGCCCCTCTATGAAGCCATCTGAGACAACCTGCCTTTCCAGTGGCGCGCAGAACAAGAAAGAGCCTTCCAGGCCCTGAAACAAGCTTTGCTCTCGGCCTGGCCCTAGGACTCACAGATATTACCAAGCCCTTTCATCTGTATGTAGATGAGCACAAAAGCATAGCAAAAGGGGTGCTTGCTCAATCGCTTAGTCCCTGGACCCAGTAGGTCGCCTACCTGTCAAAGAAACTAGACCCTGTAGCAGCAGGCTGGCCCAATGCCTAAGCATCATTGCAGGTACTGCATTGCTGGTTAAAGATGCAGATAAATTGACTTTAGGTCAGGAGCTGTTAATCATGCCCCTCATGCTGTTGAGGGAGTCCTCAAACAGCCACCAGATCAGTAGGTTAGCAATGCCCTACTCGCCCACTACCAGGGCCTTCTGCTGAATCCTCCACAAATCTGATTCCTGCCAAAGATCTCTCTCAATCTGGATCTCTCTCTACTGCTGGATCCAGACCTAGACATCCCCCTCCATGACTGTGTTGACATCCTAGCCCAGGTTCACAGCGTTCACCAGGACCTTACAGACAAGCCCCTCCCTGACGCAAGGCCACCTGATACACAGATGGGAGCAGCTTCATACAAGACGGATGCAGGTACGCGGGGGTGGCAGTGGTGTCTGAAACTGAGACTGTATGGGCAGAGTCCCTCCCAGCTGGGATGTCAGCTCAAAAGTCTGAGCTCATAGCTCTAACACGAGCCATGACCCTGGGGAAAGTCCTGAGACTTAACATCTATACCGATAGCCAATATTCCTTCTCCACTGCCCACATACACCGGGCAATTTACCAGAAGAGAGGACTCCTTATGGCGGAGGGAAAGACTATCAAAAATGAAAATGAAATACTTGACCTCCTAAAAGCCTTATGGCTTCCCCAGAAACTAGCCATCATTCATTGCCCTGGCCATCAGCAGGGCAACTCCCCTGTAACCAGAGGCAAACAGCGGGCTAACCAGGTTGCAAGGACTATAGCCACTTCGACTATCCAAGAGCTTCCTATTACTACATTACCATACCCTGGATCCCCAACACTTCCACCATTCCCGGAGTATACTCTGGAAGACTTAAAATGGATAGAGCAGATCCCACAAGCCCACTACCCCAAGAAGTACTACAGATGGTTTGTCACCTGTGATGGCAAAGCGCATGTGCCAACAAAACTAGGACAGAAAATCCTCCATAGGATCCATTCATCCACCCACTGAGGGTCACACAAGATGAAAGACTTGCTGTGCCATGCCAAAATCAAGATACAAAACCAAAATACTAAAATTAATGAAGTCATAGCTTCATGCCAAATGTATTGTGACTAACAGTGTATCTAGCTCCCACAATTCAGGGTCCAGAGAGCATGGGACAGAGCCAAGTACATACTAGGAAGTGGACTTTACTGAAGTTAAGCCAGGTAAATATGGATATAAATATCTCCTTGTTTTCGTAGATACATTCTCAGGATAGGTAGAAGCATTTCCAACCAGAAATGAGACTGCACAGGTAGTAGCAAAGAAAATACTAGAAGATATAATGCCTAGGTACGGAATTCCTTATCAGATAATGGCCCAGCTTTTACTTCTCAGGTAGTGCAGAGTCTAGCGGAAGCCTTGGGGACTAATTGGAAATTTCATTGTGCC
>CAUYPK010063273.1:0-34543 GCA_963574355.1 Loris lydekkerianus
CACAATTGCTAGGTCATGGAAAAAAACCAAGTGCCCATCAATCCACGAATGGACTAATAAATTGTGGTATATGTATACCATGGAATATTATGCAGCCTTAAAGAAAGATGGAGACTTTTCCTCCTTTGTGTTTACATGGATGGAGCTGGAACATATTCGTCTTAGTAAAGTATCCCAAGAATGGAAGAAAAAGTATCCAATGTACTCACCCCTACTATGAAACTAATTTAGGGTTTTCACATGAATGCTGTAACCCATTTGCAACCTAGAAATAGGGGGAAGGGGGAAGGGAGGGGAGGAAAGGGGGAGGGGGGTGGAAGGAGGGGAATTGGTGAGAATACACTTGCAGTGCATCTTACAATGGTATATGTGAAACTTAGTAAATGTAGAATGTAAATGTCTCAACACAATAACTGTGAAATTGCCAGGAAGGCTATGTTAACCAGTGTGATATAAATGTGTCAACCCGTCTGTGAAACTAGTGTATGATGCCCCATGATCATATCAATGTACACAGCTATGATTTAATTAAAAAAAAAAAAAAAAAAAGAAAAGAAAGAAAAGAAATATATTACTAACTTGGCCAAAAATGCTTTTGTTGCAAGTTCGTAACAAGTTCAATAAAACCGACAACTGCATTCCATGGTAAAAAAAAAAAAAAAAAAAAGAAAGAAAGACACTCATGCTAGGTTCATAAAATATTTATGTGTAAGGACACGGAGAAAATTTCATTTTCCCAGGCTTTATCTTGGGGAGAACTGTGTTTGGAGTACCTTGACAACCTGCCCAGTGTGAAAAGAAAAATCCTGGAGGCGTGCTTGAATAACCAAAGGTGGTCCCTGCACTGCCACCTGCATGCCAGTAAGGGACATTTGTTCCTGGAGGGATGAAAGGAATGTGAGGGGGAAAACAGAGAAGCAATTGATGACACAGGCGACTTAAATTTCTTTCTTTTTGAGACAGAGCCTCAAGCTGTTGCCCTGGGTAGAGTGCTATGCTGTCACAGCTCACAGCAACCTCAAACTTGGGGGCTTAAGCGATTCTCTTGCCTCAGCCTCCCAAGTAGCTGGGACTACAGGCGCCCGCCACAATGCCTGGCTATTTTTTGTTGTAGTTGTTATTGCTGTTTGGTGGGCCCGGGCTGAATTCGAACCCACCAGCTCCCATGTATGTGGCTGGCGCCTTAGCCACTTAAGATACAGGCACCGAGCCAAGTTAAATTTCTAAATAATGGTTGTTGCCTTGTTTGAGTTTTTCCTGGGACTCTATGGTCCTTTAGCAATGTGCAATGATATAAATGTCCCCAGATGATTAATATTGCGGGTTTCTGGTGGCGACCAGAGATGGAAATGATCCCGGGGTCACGGACAGTGAAAGAAAGGGTGCTGCGTGAGAAAGACCTAGAGGCCTCCGTTGGCCTCCTGCTTATAGAGAAACAGAAACAGGAAGCGAAAACCAAGAAAACAGGCAGGAAATAGATGCACCAATATTTACGACAGTTAATACAGGTCTGTGATTTACTTACATCTCTGGCTTGGAGTTTTCTGACAGCCATTGTGGAAAGAAGCACAACCAGTTTCCATGTTTCTTATTTTCAGACAGGAATATGCATACATGGTCTGACAATTAAGTTTGCGAACTCATCCTAGAAAAAGTGCTACATATCTCACCGCTGAGTATCACTATGGTCACTTTCAAAATACTCCCCTGGGAAAGCTATGCCCTGACTCCAGAACCTCATCCACCCTTCAAAGCAACTTTGAAACTCTTTTTTAAACTATATCAGAGCTGCCATCATATCACCATTGATGTCCTGAATGTCATCAATATGTCTTCTTTTTGATATTTTCTTCACCTCTGGGGAAAGAAAAAAGTCATTGGAGGCCAGATCAGGTGATCAGGGAGGGTGTTTCAGTATTTGTTTACTGGCTAAAGGTTCTCTCACCGTGTTCCTAGGTGAGCTTCTTTGGAACCATTTTTGCACACACCTTTCTCATGCTAAGTTTTTGGTTAAGATTTTCCTTTTTCTCTACCAATGTTTACTTGGTCTACTCTGCTTCTCACAGCGAGCTGATGATTTTGACACTTGGGTGAAGCTTTGCCATGTTTTCTTCCACTCTGCTTGTTACAGGCTGCCCCGACTGACCTCCCTTCATCATTCTTCCTCTCCCTCAGGAAAAACAATCCGTCTGTAAACTGTTTTCTTCATGATGCAGCCCCATAAACTTGGATTAACGTGTCCCTGATTTCACTTCTACTCTTGCTAAATATAACAAAAAATTAATGAAAGCTTGTTCGTTGCTTCATTTTAAGCTGAAGCATTCTCTTAGTGACACACAGATACACTCAGTAACAGCAATGACCAGAGCTCAGCAGGACACCACCACACGCGGATGTGAACACCGCAGCGAGACACCCATGTACCAAGGTTACAAAGCCTCACCGCGCTGCTGTCCAGCGTTGCCAAGGTAAGACCCTGGCGGCAAGTTGATCAACTTAACTGTCATATTGAATATTATCCTCAAAAGATTTTTTAAGCTCCACTTTAATTCTGAAAGAAGTTCCTTGCACAAGGCTTTCCACAAAAGACATGCCTTCAAAACCAGTTTTTCAGTTGGTGTTGAAATAGATTTCATGTGGCTGATCATTGAACTGGTCTTAGTTGAAGTCCAGGGCATGAGAACTAAAGCCCAAGTCAGCGTGGGGAACTCTGAGGGACTAACGTGACCTAGGTTGACACGGCCTGCCATGCTGGTTGTGGCACGCTGGCCTCACTCCTCCCAGCTGAGCCAGTCGAGGTGACCGCAGTGCTCTGCCAGTGGTTCTCTCGGGAGTCAGTCTAAGACCTAAGGCTAGCCACTGAGAAGTGAGGGGAGAAAATCCACAGACTTCAGGGAAAGGTTCTTTCCATTTTAAGTAGGAAACATTTTAAGTAGGAAGAGAGAATGACTCTCTTCTTTTGTGGGACATTGTTGTGCATGGGTGTGATGGCAGAGTGACGTCATGGAGTGCACCCAGGCCCTGAGAACGGCAGAGTGAAGTCATGGAGTGCACGGACTCTGAGGACGGCAGAGTGACGTCATGGAGTGCACGGGCTGTGAGGATGGCAGAGTGACGTCATGGAGTGGCAAGGGCTCTGAGGATGGCAGGGTAACGTCATGGAGTGCATGGACTGTGAGGAAGGCAGAGTGACGTCATGGAGTGGCACGGGCTCTGAGGATGACAGAGTGACGCCATGGAGTGGCACAGGCTCTGAGGACGGCAGAGTGATGTCATGGAGTGTATGGAGTCTGAGGATGGCAGAGTAACGTCATGGAGTGCACGGGCCCTTAGGACAGCAGAGTGACATCATGGAGTGCACGGGCTCTGACGACGGCAGAGTGAGTAAGTGGAAAAGACTATTCTGGAGCTACTGGCTCAGATAACCTCAGAGACCTGCTAGTCTGAAGGAAGGGAATATATGCCTTTATTGGGTAAGTGAGTTTGAGCTGGGAATTATTTTGCTTGAAGTCATGAACATCTTGACGGATACATCTTTCCACAATCTATCTTTATCCAAATGATAAGACAATTGAAACCATGACAGGGGAACAAAGGAAAGAAAGTGGTGGGGTCATGACCCATCCTTCAACTTGAGTTTCCCATCAGCCTCGTTTTTTATTTTTTAATTTCAGATTAATATGAGGGCACAAATGTTTAGGTTTTATTGTTCTCACTTCCAAGGTAAATTTCCAGTTGTAGAAGAGCCCTTCGCCTGGGGCAGGAGGGTGCTGAACACCCTCACACTGTGCACATCAATCCCTCTAGCCCATTGCTACACTATATTTGTGTTTTATCAGTCACATAGGCATGTAATTGTTTATGTATCAGTTTCATATTGAGTTAGTATTGAGTACGTTGGATATTCTTTTCCCCATTCTTGAGATACTTTACTAAGAAGAATGTGTTTTAACTCCATTCAAATGAACATAAAAGATGTAAGGTCTCCATCTTTTCTTATGGCTGAATAGCATTCCATGGTATACATATGCCACAGTTTGGAGAAATGGTTAACCACATGTAGAAAACTGAAACCAGACCCACATCTCGTACCATTGACAAAAATTGATTCTAGCTGGATAAAAGATTTAAATTGGTGGCACCTGTGGCTCAAAGGGGTAGGGCACCACTGGCCCTATATGCTGGAGGTGGTGGGTTCAAACCCAGCCCCAGCCAAAAACTCAAAAAAAAAAAAAAAAAAAAAAAAAAGAGATTTAAATTTAAGACACAAAATAAAACAAAATAATACAAATTCTAGAAGACAGTATGGGGAAAATACTTGAAAACATTGACTTTGGAAAAGATTTTATGAAGTAGATCTCCCCCCCCCAGCAATTACAGCATCACCAAAAATAAATACTTCAACGTTGATCAAATTAAAAAGCTTCTGCACAGCTAAGGGTATCACAACCAAAGTAAACAGACAGCCTTTGAAATGGGCGGAGAGTTTTGCATGTTGTGAATCTGACAAAGGCCTGATATCTAAAATCTATAGAGAACTCAAATTAATCAACAAGAAAAGAGCCAACAACCCCATTTCTAAGTGAGCGAGCAACTTGAACAGAAACTTTTCTGAAGATGACAGATGAATGGCGAAAAAACATGAAAAAAAGCTCATCATCTTTAATCATTAGAGACATGCAAATCAAACCACTCAGAGATGTCACCTAAGATTAGCCCACATAATCAAGTTCCAGATCTGCAGGTGCTGGTGTGGATGTAGAGAGAAGGGAACACTTCCATGCTGCTGGTGGGATTGCAAACTAATACAACCTAATTGTATTAGGAGAAAGAAGTATGAAGAACTCTCAAAGAACCAAAAGTTGACCTTCCATTTGATCCTGCAATCCCTATCGGCCTCATTTTTATTGCTCTGCACCTCCTATTATACTTCTGTACTCCAGGAAGACTAAACTTGCTTTCTCTTGCTGTTAATCTTTTGCACAGAATAGCCTTTCTGCAGAATAGCTCCCTCACTCCCTTGTGTGTGCTTGCACGCATATATACAAACACACTCATCCATATTTAGCCTGACAACTTCTGTTAACCCTTCACTCTTTGAAGTTCATTCAGATGCCACTTTCTCAGAGGTAGTGGTGGGCTGGTTCCTCTGACACGTACTTCCCAGCCCTACACAGTCAGGGGTTCATTAAGGTGCCCCGATGATGCCCAGTTCCTGGAATTTATGCCCTATGCAATCTCTTCCTTTTGATGTGAGCTGGACCCATGACTCACTTGAATGGAATATAGCAAAAGTGATACATGTTTCCTACTTATGATGTCACTTCCTAGATTAGGTAATGAAAGACTATGGCTTTGTCTTTGGGATGCCACGGTGTTCTCTTGTTCCTTTTCTTTTTCTCCCCCCATCTTCCCTTCTCTCACTCCTCATTCCCTGCTCTCTTTTTTCTTCTCTCTCTGTTTCTCATCCCCCCTCCACTCTCCTCCCTCTCTCTAATATATCCTAAAAAGAAGACTATGTCTCTGGCACCCTTTCTCACTGTGACTTTCTCTCTCTCATCGTCAATTGCCAGAGGACCCTCAAACACCTGTAGAGATGCCCATGTGATGAGGAACTGAGGCCTTTCAGCAACCATGTCCGTGAGCTTGGGACCCAATCTCTTTATATCTGCAAAAAGCCATGTATGTGAGATTAGGAATGAAACTGCAGCCCTTGCTGACAGCTTGGTTATGAGCTTCAAGAGATGGTGAACCAATGGAACCAAGTGAAGCCAAGCCTAGATTCTTGTTCCAAAGAAATTGAGATAACAAATATTTTCTGCTTTGATGCACTAACTTTTGGGGTAATTTGTTACACAGCAGAGGTAACAAATGTAGGGTTTCTTCTCTGGGTTCTCAAAGAATTCTACAGACCCCCTCCATCACAGCACAAACCATTCTGCACTATAATCATCTGGTTATTTGTTTGACTGATTCACTAGATTGTAAATCTAGGGACATTGTCATGTGCAGTGTTGTAGCTTCAGCAAGAAACATTGTCTTGGTACATACAACTATTCAAGCTCTCTCTGAATAATGATAGAAGTTTGAGACTCGGTAACGTGTGATATAAACATTGCTATGGAAATAGGAAGTTGGGTCAAGAATGAGTATCAGTGGGGAAGAAAATAAAATTGATACCAAATTATAAAATAATGATTTTTTTTTTTTAAATTTCAGAGCATGCAATTAGGTTACACTGTGTTTGTAAGGTAAAGTCCGAGTTGTAGTTGAGTCCCTTACACAGGATGGGTGCCTTGTACTTCTATGGTGTACTCATTAGGTGGGAACTTACTAAACCTTTCCCCCTCACCCACTTCTTGAATTTAATATATACAACTGTTCCCAACTCTGTTCAGTGATGTTCTATTGGTAGCTTAAAATTGTCCATGGTGGGAGTATCCTACAGATCAGTAGTTTCCCCTTCCTGGAGAGCCAGATGTTAAACAATTACTGGCATTCTAGCCTTCCTTCATATGGGACTTGATTAAGTTGCTGGATTTACTAAACTATCCTGCATATGATATGCATAACAACTTCTTAATTTACATTTGAATATAATTACACAGTCTGTATTAATTTATTTTTCCCTCCCCCACAAACATGGGTTAAAAAGTCCATTAATTTGGCATCTGAATTTATGCAAAATAGCAAACAATTCAGGTTTTGTGCCAAGAACCAGGTAACACAGCAGTCTTCATTACGCAGAATGAAGAATAACACAGCAGTCTTCATTACGCAGCTACCAAACCTTCTGCTCATTCTGAGCTGCCCTCCACATTGCCACCTACAGAAAACACCCTGCTGAAATGAAATTTTCCTCGGGGATTGACAAATGCATATCTTTTCTCTTGTTGAATAAAAAATCAAATAAAAACGGAAACATGCAAATGTCTTCATCTTAAAGATGTTGTAAATCATTCATTTGAAGGCCTAATTCTTTTCTTCAATACATGTCCCCCGTCAAATCACTTCTTTGGAAGGATGCTTCTATTCCTGTTGACGGTTTCACTGTTCTCACAGCAATAGCGCTGGGAACTTCCAGGCCAGCGGTTCTCAACCTGTGGGTTGCAACCCACAGGAACTGTATCAAAGGGTTGCAGCATTAGGAAGTTTGAGAACCACTTTTCTAGGCCATCTGAGTGCTCACAACAGTAACAGGTGTTCACAACAGCCATGGGCCCACAGAAAATGTTCATAAGACATATGCCAAACCAATCAATTTTTTTTTAGAACTTCTTTACAACCCCATGCAATAAATAGATTTTTCTGTCAAAATGCTTACTTTTCCTTTACTTCCAAACTAACCTAAGCCCTCCTCACCACAGCGTTCCCAGCTTCTTGGGTCCTCTCCTCTCTCAGCCTTTAAACATTTATACAGCGTTACCTGAGTGCGTGCTTTGTGACAAGGTCAAGGCTCAGGACACACAGTAGTTCTGCCACAAGGTGGGAGAGACACAAAGAGATGCCAAATGCTGTTTCTGCAGTGTGACAAGGGCTGTAACCACAGCAGGCACGGAATATTACAAAAGTAGAGGGGAGTGGGGTTGGGGCCATTGCAGGTGGCAGCGAGTCTTGAACTGAGTTTTGTAGTATGCCTAGAACTTCGTGAGGGAAGGGAAATCGTATGGTGCATTTGGTCCCGAGCAAGAACAGAAGCAAGAGGAGGATTCAGGCCCTTTCTCTGAGTGACCTCAGGCAAATGACCTGGACTCACTGACCTATGATCACCTCATCTGTAAGGGGGACCCACATAGCTTGTGGGGAGCATTAACAGTGCTAACAAAAATGAAGTTCTTAGCATGGAGTCTCCTACATGTTAAATACTCAATAAATGCTAGATTTTCTTTTTCATTGGTTCAGGTAAAGAGACCAGTCTTTGAAAAATTATAAAGACAAGAAATAAGCATGGTCTGTTTTAGGAAGGTCAGCACTGGGTGTTGGTTGGGTAGTGGTGATGATGAGGCTGGAATGGCAGGTGGACCTTGTCTGTCACCTTCAATGCTCTGTACTTTCACCTGCAGGTGAGAAGGATTCCCTGAAGGAGGTGAAGGGGAACAGGGATCCGTGCTGCTTTTTACTGCTAATCTGAACGTTGGTTTTATTGTCACTCTCCTGCCCAATGGAATCAAAGAGAAATTGAGCCAATGTTCGTTCAAGATGGAAAGACAGATTTTATTCAGGCTGCTCCAGTAGGGGAGAGAGACTGCAGATGAACTCAACCCCACTAAAACAAAAGAAAGGAGACTTTTAAAAGCCACCCTAGCATGATAAAGAAAACACGCTATGGGTTGTTGTTAGGTGGTGCTATTGGCCACAAAGTGATTATTAGGACACCTGTACCTGCTGACATAACTATACTTATGGAAGTTAGTGCCACAAACTGTCTTGGCGCAAAGACTGAGCTGCTATGGGACATTCCTTCTGGTTGGTTACATCTCAGGGGAACAAAGAATGAATTTACAATGGTAATATTTCTAGGATAAATACTCCAAGAGAAAGATGTCAGAGGCCTAGAGTCAGGCTGTGGTTGAGAAAAATGGTAAATTCTTCTAAAAGTGTCTTTGCTTTTCCATGCAGGCAGGTGAAGGGTCCTGGGATGATAGGAACAAGGCCAGAGCTTGCTTAGGGTTCTGGTGTGTGGGTGGTGGTGGGGTAGACAAGTAATTTGTTCCAGATGTTTTCAGTTCTCATAGGGCAAGGTTGAGGCCTCGATGAGAAGACAGCTCAGAAGAGTCTGCCCAGATTTGGTCAAGGATAGTCTTTGTGGGCCCCTCCCAGGGGCTCTCTCCTCTGCTGACTACAGCGGTCAGCTCCTCATTTCACTGCCCACACCTTTCGTAGTTTGGTTCTCTCTGTTTGGGGCCCCTCTCTTGTTCTGACTGCTGGGCATGGGTTTCTATTATTTCCTTTCTTTTCTGCCCCATGAAGCACGTTTGCCCTGCAGGCTTTGCTCAGGGAAGACCCCGGATCTGCAGGGACTTACTTCATAACTCTAGGCTCTTTTCTCTGAACTACAGAACTCAATTTTCTTGCCACACAAATCAGCACTTAATTATCTCCCACTGTGTCTGGAACACATGAAATGGTGGAACCTGTACTGGGCTTGGATTTCAGAGGAGTCTGAATTTCAGCTCTGGCACCGAGCAGCTGTCAGAAAATAAGTCAGTCACATCTGTGAGCTTTGAGTTCTTTATTTACACAATGGTGATAAGATTCATCCCAAAGTATTGTTATAATTAAATGAGATATATGGTATTTTTGAAAGTTCCCCACACAGTGCATGGCCCAAAGTTCGTGCACAGCAGATGTTTATTGAATCTGTTATCATTTTATGTATATTAATATTATTTGCCTGATTGGAGGTTGAGCTTTTCCAGAGCTAAGGAGTTGGCTAATATTCTTCTCTTCCACAATCCCAATCAGAGTGGTGGGAGTGTAGTACCCACTGAATTAACACTGACTGGCTGAAGGAACTGATTCATCGTATTCTGAGAGGAAGGAGGTAAGTGTGTCGTCAATTCTGAGAAATCTAACGGGGATGTTCAAAGATACGATTTCTACAGATCCCTACAAAATAGAGGCTGAAGTGATATAGTTTAAGGAAGTACTAGTTTAGATTAATAGACTTTCCTATCTCCAAAGACTCTCCAACTCCAGGACAGTCTAAGCCAGTGGTTCTCAACCTTCCTAATGCCGCGACCCTTTAATATAGTTCCTGTGGGTCACGACCCACAGGTTGAGAACCGCTGGTCTAAGCAGAAGTCTTAAAGAAAACTAGGAAATTGATATAATTACAGGCAACTCCAAAAAGGAAAAAAAAAAATGGCTGAATGTGAGGCACAGCATAAAAAAAAAGAATTGCATTTGGGCCTGGAATTCCTCTTGCCCTCATTGCTTTCTTGCTGGGGAGGCTATCTCAGAGTAATTAGCTTCTAACCATCCTCATGTAATAAATGAATGGAACAGCAGCCTCAGAGAATGATTTATTATTCATCAGGAATAGCAAGTGAATGAAATAATTTAACATCCACTAATCTCTAAAAGGGACCCACTCACTTTTAATCATCCTGTATGACATGTGATCACTCATTCACAACCATCCCCTGGGTGCCTTCTGCTGCAGGGCAGCCAGAGCGGGCAGCACAGCACTATTTACACACTTGTGTGACACAACTGTGTCATTAGCAGGTATTATAGCCTGTGGGATTGGGACCATGTTTTTGTGCTGTGTGACAACTTACACGATCCACACACATCACCTTTTGCATCATTAGCTTCAAGGGAACCCACAAATGCTAATATGTCATGGGGATAATTATACAGCTCACAGTTCTGAGGCTAGGATTAGAAACGGCAACCACTGTGCTGGTTACAGACTGAGGTGGCTTCATCACATGAGAGCCGGTGCTGAGGGGGTGGGAACCTGGTAATAATCTTTGCCTGTCACGAGGCAGAGTCTCACTGAAGCATCTCCTATTCTAATTTTAATTGCACTGGTGAACGTTGCAGCATTTCTTTTGAGTCACAGGAGAACCTAAAAACAGTATCCTAATTTCTGGCATATTTGGAGAATTTCCTTTATCTATCAAATAATTTATATTTCTAAAAAAATTAAGAAATATAAAGCCAAGTTTTTCTGTGGATATAAATCCACACATTTCTAAAAGGGCAGAAGAGAAAATAAAATGGACTGAGAAGTCAGTTAATTTACTTTGGCTCTGAGACAAAAATTAGCACTAATTGTTCTCTAATAGTGCTTAGGATTTTTTCGCTGCCAGCACACACTATCTGATTCAATTCTCACCACCATCCTAAGGGTTTGGCAATATTCCTCTTTACACATGAAAAAATACATTCACCCCATTTTTGGTTATATCAGTGTTGACAAAATAGGAAACAGAAGTTTGAGTTTCATCCTACAGCTTATTTTTAAAATAAAAAGTTTAAACTCACCTTCCTTCTTTTTTTCTTGTTACAGGATGGCCATAAAGTTCGTGTGCAATTTTTATGGCCACCTTGTATTAGTGTTTTGGTTTGGATATGATATCAGTGTATTTTATTATTATTATTTTTATTTGGTTGTTTTCTTTATTTTCTAGATTGGGTTATTTTTATTTATTTGTCTATTTTTATTTCAGATTAATATAAGGGTACAAAGGATTGGGTTACACTGTCTGCATTTGTTACTTAAAGTCCACGTTGTAGTTGAGCCCTTCAGCTGGGAGGTGCGCCATATGCCCCTACATTGTGCCCATGAGGTGGAGATCACCAACCACCAGCCTCCTCCCTTCCCCTTCCTCCCTGCCCCCCTCCCCTCTTGAATTTAATTGTTTTTCTCTCCTGTGAGCATGAAATTGTTCCTCGACTGATTTCATATTAGTATCAAGTACACTGGATACCTGCTTTTCCATTCTTGAGATACTTTACCTAGGATTTCCCCAAAGCCATCCAGGTAAATATAAAATGTAAACTCTCTATCTTTCTTTATGGCTGATTAGTTTTCCATTAGAAGAAAGTGTGGGACAAACTCTTGGCTGATATTGGCCTGGGGGAAGAGTTTATGAAGAAGACCTCACTGACAATTGCAACAATAAAAATGAAAGGGCACTGTTCAATGTATTATTATTGTGTTGGAATTATTATTCATATTATTATTCATTGTCATTTCTACCATTACATTATCTTAGCACATTTATTATTTTTGGTATAATCTCAAAGAAAAGGAACAGTTCTCTTTTGCATCAAGGTTCAATCGACTGATAGACATGAATGTGTCCATAAACCACTAGGGCAGAGATCCTGTTACTATGCAGGTTCTGATGCAGCAGGTGGGGGCTGGAGCATGAGCTTCTGTCCTCCTAACAAGCTCCACAGCGATGCTGATGCTGCAGGTGCAGAGACTTCAGGTCGGTGGAGATGTAAAGTAAGATAGGATGACGTTAAGCCCTCAAGAACAGCCATTATTCTGGTTTGGAAAGAGCCACAGCTTATTTTTCTTTTATTGAGTGACCAAATACTTTCTTTACTTTCCATGAGTCCTGTGAGCCATGGTGGGATCAATAGTTTTTCTCATTGCTCTTGAGACATTTCACGTTTCATCAGGTTGCCTTTGGCCTCTCACATCAGAACATTCATTCCTGATTTAGAACCATTCATATATTGGTTTTCATCTGGTTCTGAGTTATAGTGAAAGAGTGAACTGTACTCTTCTAAACTTCCAGGAAATGCAAGCAGGTGAAATTAACTTGAAATTTAGAAAAAGGCCAAAGAAAATGAACAGGACTGGGAAGATCAGTCGGATGACCTTTACAAATCCATTGGACTGGCAGTTTGATAGGTGAACTCTGAGGATTTTAGACGCTGTATCATGCTGAGTGTTTGGATAATGCTATTTGTATGAAGATGCTATCCGGTGTACACCTGAATGTTCGTGCCCAGGATGCATTCTGTCTCTCAGAATGTAAAACAGGTGCCTGGGTAAGGAGGCATTTTGATCTGTATAGGTGACTGCCAAGAACCAAGGGTATTTCATGTGCCTGCTTCACGTGACAGTTGCTTTTATATTTCATAAGAATTTTTGAGGGGGTGTATGGCTAGTGAAGAAGTGCTGATCTCACCAAACCTCAGAGGAAGCCAGATGCTTTCTGCAACCTGGCTTCTATGGAGGGAGCAGGTGGTAGCAAGAAAGAGTAAGTTCTGGGTCAAGCCAGGTTGGGTTTGGCTGATGACTCTGCCTCTATTTGGCCATGAGACCTCAGAGAAACACAGTCACTGAGCCTCTGCAGCCTCATCTTCAAAATGGGGACAATTGCTGCTGTCTGGTAAGGGAAATGCTGCCACCTGTGTTAAAGACCCGGCCCCAGGTATTATAAATACTCTTATTAATTGTAACCTCTCCCCCCCCACACACACACCCTGCCTGGAGCAAATATGTGGGCATTTCCGACATACCTACAAGTTACACTGTTTCTGGCCAACCAGGGCAGATTTTGAGAGACAATATTGATGCACTTCATTTGAAATGTTTAAACAACACGGGCTCATCCTCTGGTAATATCAACGTCAGTAAAAACCAGTTCAGGAAAAGAAAACTGAAATTCAATCGCATGGTCTGTGTGTTAGATGCCTCCTGGTTCCTGTTCCTCCCCATCCCCCCCTTCCTCCTCCTTCACTCCCCCTTCTCTTCTTACCTTCTCCTCCTTCCTCTAATTCCTCCAATTTTACTCCTTTTTTCCCCTCCTTTTTTTTTTTTTAAGTCAATTTTCGTATTTAGAGAAAACCTTGGTGGAATTATTTAATTTACAACCACAATCATAAGAAAAGAAATATTTCTCTTCTGGCCCTAAACTGAAAAACTCAATTGACGTCTCAATATAATTAGATATGCGGTAGACCTCCATAGTTGACCACCCCTACACTGACCACTTCCTTAAGTTGACCTACTCATTTTCATAGGTCAGACGTGTACCACGTGTACTCAGTGGAATTTCCTGATGGTGACCACCTCTGCAAGTTGGCCAGTTTGTCACAGTCCCTTGGGTGTCAACTTGCAAATGGACTGCTGCATCTCATGTTTACCTCACTGCAGGTAATTGTCAGCCTCCTGCTATACAACAGCACTTCTCTCAAAGGTTTCTTTTAGATTTAAGAAGACTTAAGTATGAAAAAGCCAGTATTCTAGAATAAGTTCTTTTTCAAGATCATTCTTTCCATTTAAAGAACAATTATGAAATCTCAGTTTTTCCAGGATTAGTGACTCAATCGGGCAAAGACCTTAACCTGATTTTGTTTTAAAATCTTTTCCCATACGTTTGTCCTATTTCTTTCCCTTTAGTAAACCTTACTGATTCTGAAAACATGTTTTAGTTTGTTCTTTCTCTTTGCTTAAAATATTTCAATTTGAGGATTTAAATAGTGTTTAAAATGTGGACTTTTTAAGGAAATAGAAGAGGATTAGAATTTTGAAAAGAGTAAATGTTTAAGATTTGGTTTCCTAAGGTTACTTTAAGAAGTAGAGGCAGGGCAACGACTTCACCCCTAAGTCTCCATTTCCTTGATTGACCAACAAACCATCTTGTCTCTAACTGAGCTCTGTGGTGTGCTGGAGCGTCCAATAGGACTAAGAAATAAAATGTAAGGCAAAGACTAATGCGAGAATGATAAAATTAATGTGTCTTAGAGTTCCAAGAATACATCCAATCCCTTATACATTTGGAAATATTTTCTCTTCCATGACATTCAAAATGACCTTAAAACGTCTGATGGTTTGAGACACTTTCAATTTCTCAACTTTGACATCACAAAGCAAATTTGAGACCTTCATTTGCATGATGGGGGGGTACCGTCTCTAAGTTTGAACCTGCTTATTTGCATGTAAGAATCTTCAGCTTTAGGTGAAACTGTTAGGTGCTAGAATTTCCTTTCTGACAAGCTGTTGTGCTCCCCCCCTCCCTAGGCCGCCTTCTCTGCCTCTGCCGTGGACTTTCCTGGTAGCTGCTGAGCTCCGCTGCCTCTCTGAGCACGGGGGTAGGCTGGAGGCAGCTTTCAGGCCCATCTCTTCTGAGAATAGAAGTTCTCTCAGAGATGTTTTCTTTCCTATTTCTGTTTTATCCCCAACATTCTCCACAGGTTTCTTTATCCAGTCTAATCAGTGCGAGAGTGGGGGTAATTCCCCTTTATCTGGAGTCATCAGGGAGCACTCCTGGGGCCTTCGTAGTCTCTTCCTAGACAGTTTTTTTTTTTTGCTTCTTTATTATTTTATTTTATTTTATTAAATCATAGCTATGTACATTAATGCAATCATGGGGTACAATGTGCTGGTTTTATATACAATTTGAAATATTTTCATCAAACTGGTTAAAATAGCCTTCACAGCATTTTCTTAGTTATTGTGTTAAGACAATTATATTCTACCCCTAGTAAATGTCACATGTACCCTTGTAAGATGTACGGTAGGTGTGGCCCCACCAATTACTCTCCCCCCACCCATCCTCCCCCCTCCCCTCTCCTCCCTCTCACCTTTCCCCTTCTTCTTGGGCTATAATTGGGTTATAGCTGTCTTATGAATTGGGTGGTGCCTGTGGCTCAGTGGGTAGGGTGCTGGCCCTATATACTGAGGGTGGCGGGTTCAAACCCAGCCCCGGCCAAACTGCAACAAAAAAATAGCCAGGTGTTGTGGTGGGCAGCTGTAGTCCCAGCTACTCTGGAGGCTGAGGCAAGAGAATCGCCTAAGCCCAGGAGTTGGAGGTTGCTGTGAGCTATGTGATGCCACAGCACTCTACTGAGGGTGATAAAGTGAGACAGAGTCTCACTACAAGGGCTGAGTACATTGGATACTTTTTCTTCCATTCTTGATATACTTTACTAAGAAGAATATGTTCCAGCTCCATCCATGTAAACATGAAAGAGGTAAAGTCTCCATCTTTCCTTAAGGCTGCATAATATTCCATGGTGTACATATACCACATTTATTAATCCATTCATGGGTCGATGGGCACTTGGGCTTCTTCTATGACTTAGCAATTATGAATTGGGCTGCAATAAACATTCTGGTATAAATATCTTTGTTATAATGTGATTTTTGGTCTTCTGGATATATACTTAGTAGAGGAATTGTAGGATAGAATGGCAGGTCTATTTTTAGATCTCTTAAGTGTTCTCCAAGCATCTTTCCAGAAGGAAAGTATTAGTTTTCATTCCCACCAGCAGTGTAGAAATGTTCCCTTTTCTCCATATCCATGCCAACATCTCTGGTATTGGGATTTTGTGATGTGGGCTAATCTTACTGGAGTTAGGTGATATATCAAAGTACTTTTGATTTGCATTTCTTGATGATTAAGGATGATGAACATTTTTTCATATGTCTGAAGGCCGTGCGCCTGTCTTCTTCAGAGAAGTTTCTCTTCAAGTCCGTTGCCCAGCCTGCGATGGGATCACTTGTTCTTCTTTTCTTGTAATACATTTGAGTTTTCTGTGAATTCTGGTTATTAAACCTTTGTTCGAGATATAACCTGGAAATATCTTCTCCTATTCTGAGGGCTGTTTGCTTGCTTTACTTACTGTGTTCTTGGCTGTGCAGAAGCTTTTTAGTTTTATCAGATCCCAGTAGTGTATATTTGATGCTACCTCAATTTCCCCAGGGGTCCTCCTCATAAAATATTAGCCCAGGCTGATGTCCTCAAGTGTTTTCCCTGCACTTTCTTCAAGGATTTTTATAGTTTCATGCCTTAAGTTTAAATCTTTAATCCAGTGAGAGTCTATCTTAGTTAATGGTGAAAGGTGTGCGTCCAGTTTCAGTCTTCTACAGGTTGCCAGCCAGTTCACTCAGCACCATTTGTTAAATAGGGAATCTTTTCCCTACTGAATGTTTTTAATTGGCTTGTCAAAGATCAAATAACAGTAAGTAGCTGGATTCATCTCTTGGTTCTCTATTCTGTTCCAGACATCTACTTTGTTTTTGTGCCAGTACCATGCTATTTTGATCACTATCGATTTATAGTATAGTCTGACGTCTAGTAGTGTAATTCCTCCTGATTTTTTTTTTTTTTTATTTCTGAGTAATGTCTTAGCTATTCGAGGTTTTTTTCTGATTCCATATAAAATGAAGTATTATTTTTTAGAGATCTTTAATGTATGTTAGTGGAGCTTTAATAGGGATTGCATTAAAATTATATATTGCTTTGGGTAGTATGGACATTTTAACAATGTCGATTCTTCCCAGCCATGAGCATGGTATGTTTTTCCATTTGTTAATGTTTTCAGCTATTTCTTTTCTTAGAGTTTCATAGTTCTCTTGATAGAGATCTTTCACATCCTTTGTTAGATAAACTCCCAAATATTTCATCTTCTTTAGCACTACTGTGAATGGGATAGAGTCCTTAACTGTTTTTTCAGCTTGACTATTATTGGTATATATAAAGGCTACAGATTTATGAGTGTTCATTTTAAAACCTGAGACGCTGCTGTATTTCTTAGTCACTTCTAAAAGTTTTGTAGTAGAATCCCTGGTGTTCATATCATCTGCAAAGAGTGAAAGTTTGATCTCTTCTGACCCTATATGGATATCCTTGATCACCTTTTCTTGCCTGATTGCAATGGCTAAGACTTCCATTACAATGTTAAAAACCAGTGGAGACAATGGCAACCTTGCCTGGTTCCTGATCTAAGTGGAAATGATTTCAATTTAACTCCATTCAATACAATATTGGCTGTGGGTTTGCTGTAGATGGCCTCTACCAGTTTGAGAAATGTCACTTCTATACCAATTTTCTTAACTGTTCTGATCATGAAAGGATGCTGGATATTATCAAAAGCTTTTCCTGCATCAATTGAGGGAATCATATGGTCTTTGTTTTTTAATTTCTTTATAGATGAATTATATTTACAGATTTATGTATACTGAACCAGCCTTGAGACCCTGGGATAAAACCGACTTGGTCATGATGTATAATTTGTTTGATGTGTTGCTGGATTCTATTTGTTAGGATCTTTTTGAATATTTTTGCATTAATATTCATTAGTGATATTGGTCTATAATTTTCTTTTCTTGTTGGGTCTTTGCCTGATTTGAAGATCAAGGTGATATTTGCTTCATAGAATGTGTTGAGTAGTATTCCTTCTTTTTCTATATTTTGGAATAGGTTGAGTAATATATGTATTAGTTCCTCTTTAAAGGTTTGGTAGAATTCTGATGTGAAGCCATCTTGTCCCAGGATTTTCTTTTTAGGAAGATTTTGTATGGTTGATGCTATTTCAGAACTTGATACAGGCCTTTTCAACATTTCCACTTCATTTTGGCTAAGTCTAGGAAGGTGGCGTGCTTCCAAGTATTGGTCACTTTCCTTCAGATTTTCATATTTTTGAGAACGAAGTTTCTTGTAATATTCATTAAGGATTTTTTTTAATTTCTCAGGAGTCTGCTGTTATTTCATCTTTGTCATTTCTGATTGATGAAATTAGAGATTTTACTGTTTTTTTTTTCCTTGTTAGGTTAGCCGAAGGTTTATCTATTTTATTGAACTTTTCAAAAAACAAATTTTTTGATTTATTGATCTGTTGTATAATCCTTTTGTTTTTAATTTCATTTAATTCTTCTCTAATTTTGGTTATTTCTTTTATTCTGTTGGGTTTGGGATTAGAATGTTTTTCCTTATCCAGGTGCTTGAGATGTCCAATTAAGTTGTTAACTTCCTCTCTTTCTGTTCTCTTGAGAAAGACCTGCAGTGCTATAAATTTCCCTCTTAGGACTGCCTTTGTGGTCTCCCAGAGGTTCTGATAATTCGTGTCTTGATTATTGTTTTGTACCAAAAATTTGGTAATTTTCTTCTTAATCTCGTCTCTGACCCAGCTATCATTCAGCATAGGGTTATTTAGCTTTCATGTTTTTGTATGAGTATGCAGATTCCTGTTGTTACTGAGTTCAACTTTTATTCCACAATGGTCTGAGAAGATGTAAGGAATAATTTCTATTCTTTTATGTTTTTTGAGGTTGTAGAGGATTCCAAGAGCCAGCCAATCTCCTAGCAAGATGATTTGCAGCTGGGGAACGGACCCTCAGGTGATTTGTCTGCAGGTGCTCCTTGCGGAGAAAGAGCCCGAGCCCATGGGGATCCTTAGGCATGCAATCATTATCTAATACTCCCTTCACCTGTCTTGTACTGTCTCAATAAGGGTCTACTGTGGAGGTTTCTCAGGGCTATCCTGAAAATAAGGTTAGCCCGCCTCCCACAAGATTGTACTTCTAATCAGCATCACACCTGGTTCCTTTCTGCGGCGATTGAGCCAGAGTCCACTAGGGGCTGCAACATGAGGTTAGACTTGTGACTTAAGATGGGATCAATTTTGGAGTATGTTTGGTGGGCTAATGAGAAGAATGTATATTCAGTTTTGTTAGGATGAAATGTTCTGTAGATGTCTGCTTAATCCAAATGTTGAATGGTTAAGTTTAAGTCTAAAATTTCTTTGCATAGCTTCTTATTGGAGGATCTATCCAACACTGCTAAAGGAGTGTTAAAATCTCCAACTATTATGGAGTTGGAGGAAATCAAGTTGTTCATGTCTGTTACAGTCTCTCTTATAAATTG
This sequence comes from Loris lydekkerianus, assembly GCA_963574355.1. Lineage (NCBI taxonomy): Eukaryota > Metazoa > Chordata > Mammalia > Primates > Lorisidae > Loris > Loris lydekkerianus. The sequence continues at coordinate 19,125 of CAUYPK010063273.1, forward strand.
AGGTGCATTCTGGTTGGGTGCATAAATGTTAATAACTGAAATCTCATCTTGTTGAGTGTTACCCTTAACAAATATGAAATGACCTTCCTTATCTTTCCTTAATCTTTTTGGTTTAAAGCCTATTGTATCTGTGGATAAAATTACAACATCTGCTTTTTTCTGCTTTCCATTTGCCTGAAATATAGATGACTATCCCTTCACCCTGAGTCTATATTCATCTTTTAAGGTAAGATGAGATTCTTGTATGCAGAAGATATTTGGCCTGAGTTTTTGTATCAAGTCAGCCAATCTGTGACTCTTTAGGGGACAATTTAAGCATTCACATTAATTGAGAATATTGATAAGCCTGGTAGAATTTTGGGTGTCAAGTTTTTTGAAAGTCCAGTGGACATTTTTAATCCTTTTGCCACTGTGGAAGTTAGAATTTGATCAGAAGTTTCTGAGTGTGTTTTCTCTTGTGGTGGAAGATTGTGCTGGTCATTATGGAGGATAGGTCTTAGAATATCCTGGAAGCTGGTTTAGTTATGGCAAATTTCTTCCACATTTGAATGTCATTAAAATATTTAATTTCTCCATCATAAATGAAACTCATTTTAGCTGGCTACAGGATCCTGGGTTGAAAGTTATTTTGCTTTAGGAGATTAAAAGTCAATGACCCCCCCTTTTCTAGCTTGAAAGGTTTTAGCAGAGAGATGTTCAGTCAATCTAATATTTTTCCCCTTGTAGGTTATGGTTTTGTTACATCTGGCTGCTTTCAGAATTTCCTCTTTCATATTAACTTTAGTGAAGTTACGTATGATGTGCCTGGGGGATGTCTTATTTGGGTTCAGTTGTGCCGGGATTCTGAAACTGTCCTCTATCTCAATTTCAGAATCTTTTGGAATGTCTGGAAAGTTCTCCTTCATAATCTCATGAAGAAGTGCCTTTGTGCCTCACAAAGCAACTTCATCACCTTCAGGGTTAGGTGTAAGGTGGGTATTAGTTTTCTTTGAATTATCTCAGAGTTCTCTAAGAGAATGATCCTTTTTTCCTGTCCATTTCTCTTCCTTTTTGAGAGTTTGGGAGCATTTAAAAGCTTTGTCTTCAATGTCAGAAATCCTTTCTTCTGCTTGCTCCATTCTGTTACTGAGGGATTCTACTGTATTTTTCAGATCTGTGAGGGCTGCAAATTCTTGTCTCAATGTGTCACAATCTTTGGGGTTTTTGTCTTTGAATTCATTGAATTCTTGAGACAACTTTTGAAATGCTCCTTGAATTTCTAATTCCAACTTTACCTCCATATCATTAATCTTATTTAGAATAAAAATTCTGAATTTGATTTCTGACATCTCAGCCATTTGTTTATGAATGGGATCTTCAGTTGTGTCTGCCATATTATTCCCTGGGGGAGTTGATCTACTTTGGTTGTTCAAGTTATGGGAGATTTTCCAAGATTCCACCCCATGATTATTTTACACTGTTTGGGTAGATGAGCAAATATGGTGAAGTTGGGTTGGGGGCTCCAGGAGTAGTGATTAACCAGCCCTTTGCCCAAGAGCTGGGACTGGCATCTGTATCTTTTTCCCTAGAGCTTTGCAAAGAATTCATACAGTGCTACAGCCTGATACACTGGGGACTTACTTGGTGTGGTGGGGCTAAGTGGCTCTGTCTTGTTTTCAGCTGGTCTCTGTCCTACCCTAGTGAATCAATTACTCTGGGTTCAAGTCTCAGCTGTGGAGAAATACCAGCAATTAATCATTTCTGTGGAGAAATACTGCCTCCCATGGGCAACAACTGGAAAAGGAAAATCAAACCTTCCTACAACCACACACCCAGGTACCAGTTTGGATAGTCCTTGAGTCATTGTTCCAGTCCGAGAGATCCAAATCAATTTTCCCAATCTGCACCTGGTCTCAAGTGAGAGAGTTCATAAGGTCTCTGGCAAGTAGATAGCAGGGGTCTGCTGGCAGCTCAAGTATGACTCGTTCTGGTGCTCTGTGGAGTCAGAAGTACCCCCCAACCCCCAACATATGAATTAGTCTGGGATGATTGATACCTCCTTCCCACCTTGCACCTCTGTCACAACCAGTCACTGGCAACCTTGCAGGGCTGTGACCCAGTTCCCTCCAAAGAGTAGATGCTCCTCCAGGAGTTTGCACCTGAGTCACAGGGAGATCTATGTCTCCTTGGCCAGGCCTCCACACTCTTCCACCATCTGGCAGGGGTAGCTGAGGCCTGACAACTTTAGGTGGTTAATGGAAGATGGGGTGGTTCATTCAGTTCCTGCCCCGCCCCTGATTGATGTTGCTGACACTTATAGTTTTGCAGAATTTGTGATTCTGTCCTGGCTATATTCCCCTGTGGACCAGGTGCTGTTTGAGTTCACAGAAACTGCAACTCAGCCCTGGTCTGTGCCACTTCCCGGAGCTGGTGTGTCTGTCTCCACTGCAGTCTGTGTTGGGGTGAGTGGTGTTGGAGCTCACACTCAGCTCTGAGTTCCAGCTTCTGGTCCCCTGCCTTTGTCTCAGCTATGACCCCCTGAGGGCCAGGTGCTTCTTAGGCTCACTAAAGCAGTCCTGGCTCAGCCTGGCCCTGGGAGTATGCCATCTCTGTGCATGTGTCTTTTGTTTTCCATCCCCACTGTGCCCTGCCCAGACTGGTACCGCCTCAGGCATACTCTTTACTCATGGGACCTGTATTACCATCCGAGATCTGTTCCACCAGTGTCTGCCACTGGAGAAGATGCTCAGCTTTCTCTGGTTGCCCAGGAGACAGGGAGTGTCTCTCTAAAATATCCATAGGGGTGTGAGCCCTCTTGTTCTGACTGTTGCTGCTGCTGCTCTGTGCCCCGGGGCACCACATATCCCTCTTTTGCACAGCTTCTTCAGTCTTTCCTCTGTGCCATCTTCTCCTTACCTCTGTGCTGCAGAATCTGCATGGACCTGCAATAGCCAATGCCCTGTCCACACCTCTTGAGAAAATGCCCAAGAATATGAACTCCATGGGGGACAGGCTTCCAGACCTTGGGGTGAGAGTGGAGGGGGGTGCTGGGAGTTCAGAATTGCAGGTAGAGAACATATACAGTTTTATATAGGTTTATGCCTGGCAGGAGAGTGCCATGGCACCCTAGTAGGGTAGGAAGGTCTGGTTTCTAGAGGGTCACTCCCGTGGGATAAAATGGGAGGATGTTTGAACTCTGCTCACTTGTTTGTAGAAAGTATACTGCCAGCTGTTCTCTTGGGGAAAGGGACTCCCATCCGCTTAGTGATGGATTTTTTACCTATTGTCTGTATCCTTGGGGTCGTGCAGCTCACCTCAGCAGGGTTGATGTGCAGTCTTCAACCTTCTCTCTTGGTTCAGCTCCAAAGCATCAGCTTACTTGCTAAACTTCTGTCCTTTAACTCTCCTTCAGGATGGGAGCCTCTGTGGAAAGCTGGCTCCAGTCGGCCATCTTGCCTCCACTCCCAACTATTTTTTGGTTTTTAAGTCAAGGCCACACACCGTGAAGTTTTTCAAAAATTAAGTAAAAAAAGAATGTAATTTTCTACCATACACTGACAAGAGACCCAAAGCCTAGATTTTGGTTCTTAGCAATCAGACCTTGAAATAATTTTGGAGCTTTATTACCCACATATAAGTCAAAGCACTAATAGCACTTCTACATCTGAATGTTCCCTGTATTACTTCCACAGCTAGGAGGACACTGCAGCATTTTATTTTGACCCCTCTTAATTCTTTATTTTTCAAACATTACTTGGTAAATCTAGTTAATTAATAGCCTTATCTGGATAGAGAGATAAAATATCTCCCACTCAGGGTTTATTAAGAGACCTATTGAGAAAAGAACAAAGAAAATATCTTCCTGGGTCTCAAAGAAATATAAAGGAGATGATGATGTTACTTTCAAGATGTTAAGGGGTCTTTTTTGCAGCTCCTGTTTTTTCCAAATAGTAGAACACTTTTAATGGGTAAGAAAATATAAAGTATAATATTATAGTGTTGAAGACACTTCTGTTTGGGGCAGATTTCTTTTCCCTAGTAACTGTAGGGCTTTCAGATGATTTAAGCTGCATATGCTTCTCTTTATAACATTTTACCCTTTCTCAGTCATGTGGCCATTGTAAGACAAATATTTGAATACCAGCCTCCCACCTTCCTTCTCCTGTTCTTTTTTCAAATTTCCTATGCAGGGAAAGCATGTCTGATATTTCTATGGGGTAGTGAAAAAAGAATATTCATGCTGGAAACTGTAAACTTTCCAACTTGAAATTCCTTAGGATATTAAACAAAAAGAAAATGGATGTAGAAGAATCAGTAGTGGCTTGGACAAAGGTAAATAGGTTTATTCTTATTCAGGGATTAGTGCACTGATTTCAAGGGTGAACAGGATGTTTATGAATTGCCTATTTGATAAGTTTCTAAAAGTTTTCCCAGACTAATCATTATTTCAAAGAATAGTCAAACAGCTTCACTTAGTGATCATGAGGTTATGTCTTAAGTAAGTTTCCAGAAAAGTATAGATTGCATTATTCCTTGAAAATTTGTCTTTTTGTCAGCGTGAACTCCATATTCCTGGTTTCTCCCTGGTCCCTTACTTTTCCTGAAAAACTCTTCCTAAGCCATTTCCATATATTCCACAACTAACTTAATTACAGTTTAGATAGCTGGCAGCCCCTGGATTTAATGCATCAAAAAATATGTCTCTGGTGATAATCCCTGGGATTTAGTCTCAACCAACACAGCTATGAGCTTTGGCTTTTCAGTTATCAAGAAAAATGAAGATTGGATTTTTGTGATACTTCTTCCTATTAAAGCCACATCTCAGTCTACATAAGCATGAGATGCTTTTCTACCAGTGAAGGTAGTTTGTAGGTTAAGATGTTTCCCATATCAAGGAATAAATGTAAGATGGTTGATTAATTTCCTCACTAGTAAAATCAAATTTATTATATTTATTAGAGGTATCAACCTTGCCTTCATCATCCTCCTCATCATATTATCTGCAAAATATATTAATGAATAATTCTTTTATTTCTTTTACCTCATTATATGGAGAGAATCCTATCAGAAGAGGCCTCCACTTAAACAATATCCAATATAACATTGTCCCTCTGTTTGATTTGCTTTTTTACTGCAGGACTGGTGCATAGAAGTTTTAGCTCACACCCTTCTTCCACTAAATTTTAATTTCACTAACATGTATTTGTAAACAATTTCCACTTGGAAAGAGGGCAAAAAGAGGGCAGCATGTCTTTTCAATGTCACATTAGGGCATTAACAGGCTTGTCCAAAGATTATTTAATTATTCAGGGGAATATATCTTTGTTTGATCATATCTAAATACTGATTAAAAGTCCATTTCCCATGAAGTTGCTTGTTCATCAGTAGATTTTTATCTGGTAGAGAGGCAAATTGTTTCTGTCTAGCAGAAAAGATAAGCCCAAAGTTTATGGTTTTATTGCTCAGTAGGATATGTTAATCAATTTTGTATGCAATGCCATGTTACTCACTTTTGTACCCCGTGCCTCTGTAATTGCTCTTTGCCACTTCTCTTTGAATTAGTTTTATATACAGATGGTTCTTTTATTAATAAGTTGAATGAATCTTTCAACTCATGCTCATTCTTCATTCGCTTGAGTTACGTTTTGTAACTTCCTGAAAATTATACTGTGACATGTGCCACTCAAATGCATGTATGCATATATATATATATATATATATATATGTATGTATTCTTTTTTGATGTGAGAGTTTTTGCTTAAAAGTAATCAGCCAGGGAAGTAATCACTAATTAGTTTAGACAAATGAAAATTTATTTAATTCTATTTTAGTACTCAGGACTACTTCAAGGTCATACCAAATCTCATTATTTAAAATATTGATTTTCCAACAATATATTAAGGAATCATCTTGGGTTCAATGCAACAGATGGAGGGTCCTTAAGGCATGCTACCCTTAGTAGTGCAATTAGCAGAAATGCAGGGAGGCAGTCACCTTTATTCAGGGAGGCTTTCAAAAAATTTTTGATTACCATGATTTGCATGAGAAAATAGAAATTACGTTCCACTTCTTCAACAATGTAGTCAATCCTGGAATTGAATTTGTTTATGGAAGCAAACAAACAAAAAAATACCAGCACCGTTCTGCTTAAACTGACCAGACTTTAATTCTGCCTTTTGTCATTGTTGTTGCTATTGTTTTTATTCACTGTATGAATGGTTTTCTAAAAAGTGTAATAATCTGTTTTGTGTAGATGATACATAATGAATGAATATTTAAAACATCAAAAATATAAAAATGTACATTGCAAAAAGTTCTGCTTTGACCACTGTCTTCATCATTGCTATCACCTCCCTCCCACTCATAGGAAACCAATAATTAACTTTTTAAGCATCCTTCCAGGTTTTATTTATGAAAATAATAGCAACTATAATATATCGTTATTCATTTCTCATTTCTACACATAAAAAAGCTATCTACATACAATGCTTGGCACCTTGCTCTTTTTAATTAAGGTGGGTATATTGGCAATCTTTTCATATCAGTACATAACAAGTTTTTTCTAACACATATATTTTTTAACATAACATTGCCTTTTCAAAGGCAGCAAATAATAACTTCAATAATTAAAATCCCAAGTGACCATGTAAGGTTGCCATCCAATGCAACATTTAATATACCAGTTAATACTCTAGGTACTACAGGTGCAAAGTGTACTAAGACATAAACCCAGTTCTTAGGAAATTCACCTCCTGGTAACAAAGACCAAACACAAGTAAAGTACAGGGTAGTCAGTGCTATCTCAAAGAATTTCTTAAATGCGTTGAAAAGATAACTCAGGGAGTGGTTTATTCTGCCTTGGGAGGTGTGGGAGAAAAGGAACCGAAAAAGACCTCAAAAACATAGTGACATTTGAGCAGGGTCTTGAAATAGTAATATGAAATACATCTGAGTCATTTCTTACTCTAAATGACAGATGGAATTTATAAGTTTTGAAAGAAAGTATTTGTGATTGTTCTTTCTTTAACTTTCTCCTATTACTTAGCCCTGGGGTATCAGAAGTAAGTTTACACCCAACTTGGTGTTCACAGCCTTCACCTGTTTGTAGACTGTTCTGTTTTGAGCACCAGTTTGCCAAGCCTCCTGGCTGAATCATTGTTAATTCCTCTCCTGTACAGCCACTCTTCCAATCACGAGCGTGGCCTCTTCCCGGCTGTCCAGCCCACATGACACCACTTTATATTCTGAAAACAGATGTTCAGAAGCAGCACTTTTCTAAATCTGAATGTAAACAACTCTCTGGTATAAACTTCTCTACCTTTCCAACAACTCCTTCCAGCTCAGTTCATTTGCACATTTCATTTCCAATCTATCTATCCCAATGCAATAGCTTAGTCATCAAGCTCTCACCCTAAATAAGAGCTTTTCAAATGCCAACCTGGAGCACTCCTCCCCCGTATGACTTGCTATCCATTTACTTTCATTTGTGTACAAGCTATTCAATCTTTCAGCGGGCTTTTCAACCGTGAGATAGTGTCCATATAGATGTCAATTTTTATTAAGCGTCTAACTAATTTTAAACCCTACACAAGATGTTTTTCTGAAGTCCTGTACATCACTGCTCTGCTCTCCCACATGCCTTGAATGGTGTAATTCTCCAGAAATGACCTATCAAGTGTGATGAAGCTCGTTCATGATCTTCATTTTATTCCAAGTCTCTTCCTGACCCCGTCTGCATGCCGAGACCACAATGACACTTAGTGGTCAGATCAGAATTCTGGTTGGCCTAATGAGGCACTGTTTCTCTTCACCAACCATGGTGACTCTGTGGGGCATAATATTTTCAAAAATCTCTTTCCCTGAGATTCTCACCAGCCTCAAAATTGGCTGGGGTTCTGCTATTATTCTCTGCTCAAAGTAATCAGTGAAAAGGCTGCGAGTACAGAGACGGGATACATTGCCTCCTTGAACTGGCAGCTTTGATTTAAAGGTGAGAAAATCTTGTGCAACCAAACAGAGCTCAAGGTTAAATCATTTTATAAAAATCTGGCTATTTTGCCCTAACTGCATCAATTTATTTGATAGTGTCAGATAATATTAAGATGACACACTTTAAATTACAACCCTCAATACTCCTAACCTCCTTTTCCTGCCCTATTTTTTCCATTTAGTATTAACCCTGTCTAATATATTAGATATTTCACCTAAATTTTAATTTGTTTCCCCTCCCCACTTGAATGTAAGTTCCCTAAGAGAAGGGATTTCCCTTATGGCTATTTTTCTGTATGTCCAATGTCCCAGAAGGCGGCTTTGCATATAGTAACTGCACAGTAGACGTTGGGTGAACAAATCTATGAATGAACGAATGAATTCACGAATAGTGTAAAGACTGCATTTCAGCTGAATTAAACATTCTTTTCTCAACTGGGCACAGTCTGATTTTTCTGTATCTGTTGATAGACTATCTCTTCCTTTCCTAATCTCTTACATCTCGTCGAACACTTCCTGGATACCTCTTTTCTCTCTCCACTTTTTTGTTTGAATCACCACGTGGAGCTCAACTCTCTTCGGTTTTCACTTTATGTTTACCTTGTTTCGTTTTTGAGAACAGCAGCCCTTTCAGAGGAGGCTGCCCCATATTCTAAAGACCTCACTGTGCTTTAGAACTGGGAATAGACACTGTGACATGGTGATGCCTTTCACATCAATCAGCACATGTGTGATGGGAGAAAAAACATCGTTCAGTTTTCAGATTTGAGGAGCAAAATGTACACGAGACAGAATAGTGCCCTGGCTTTACAAAAGGAAGGTGGTCCCAGGTCTGAATTCCAGCTACGCACCCTCTGTGTGATACCGGATATTTGTTAAAACATCCTAATCTTTAGTACATTTTTACAGCAGTTCTCAACCTGTGGGTCGCGACCCCTTTGGTCTGTATTAAAGGTTCGCAGCATTAGGAAGGTTGAGAACCACTGATTTATAAGATGAAGGTAATAATGTCTCCCCTGCAGGGTGGTTGTAAAAGCAGAGCATGATGTGTACTAAACTGTGCTTTACAGTAAAGACATTAGCACTAACTGGTCATTATTATTGTAGTTATTATTATTATTACCATCACCAATATTACTATTATTACACCATCCTTCCTTTCTCTGATTTACTACCTTTACTGTGTGTGAATTTCCACTATAATAAAAAAAACATAAATTCTGCTATTTTAATTTGGGATGAAATTTTCCGTTCTTCAACATTCATTGAACAAGCATTTGCTGAGAGCCTCGTGGGTGCAAAGTACAACGCTGATGATGACAGATGGGAGGACAAATACACATTAGTCCCTGAGTCATTACAGGGGCCAGTCTGTGTCATTCATTCTGAGAACAGTTCAACAAACATTTAGTGAGCATTGACTGTGTCCCAGGTGCAGCTATAGGGATGAGAAACACATCAGCGAAAAAAGTAGATGAGGATCACATCCCAGTGGAGGGATGTGAAAACAACCAAGTAAATAAATAAGTCATTTCTCAGTATGTTGGCACATGACGGGCTAAGGAGACGGAGTTAAGCAGAGGAAGGGGGCCAAGGATGCTAAGTGGGTGTTTTTGTGGGGGCTGGGCCTTCGCGGTTTTAAGTAGGGTGGTCAGGGCAAGATTCCCTGGGAATGTGACACGGAGCAAAAATGCAAGGAGGTAAACAAGTGAGGCCAAAGGGTGTTTGGTGGAAAAGCATTTCAGCAGAGAGCAAAGCAGGAAGTAACACACATTTGACTGTTCTCTGTGGAGCCCCAGCACAGGGCCAGAGCCCAGGGCTTGACTCACAAGTGGCGTGGGAGCAGAGGACAGTCCTGATGGAATCCCTGGGCACAGGCTCACGGTAGGACACAAAAAGGATAGACACAAAAGTTGGATCTTACTCCAGGTATGACCCCGGAATCCCAGCACTCCGGGAGGAGTTCCAGACCAGCCTGAGCAACAGGGAAACCCATCTCTCCTGAAAATAGAAAAACTAGCCAGCCACTTATGAGGAAGAGGGAGGTGGATTGCTTGAGCTCAGGAGGCTGGCTGGAGCAAGAGCCAGACCCTGTATCTACTAAAAATAGAAAAATTAGTGGCCTATGATAATAGGAGGAGGAGGAGCACTTGAGCCCAAGAGTTTGAGGTGACTCTGTTTCAAAAATAAAAATAAATAAATTAAAAAAAAAAAGGGTCTTGGCTACACTCTCCACCACACGAGTCTTAGTTATTTTCTGTCATTTGGCTGTTTGAGCGGCCTGGCTTCCTCCCACAGCTAGCAAGGATAGACCTGGCAACAACGGATGGGGCCAGGGATGATGTGTCTGCTGACCATGTCCAGTAATCCACTTGCAATTTTTTTCCATTCCTGTGACTCTAGGATCCTTTATTTCAGAGGTCTTTGTACCCACGAGAAGAACGCTGCCTGCAGGAGTCAGATTTCAGACTGTGCTGACTTGGAAAACCCATTCTGGCCTTTTGGGTCTCAGGTCACTAGTCAAAGGGCAAAAAAAAAGGAGTTGGGGGAGAAAGATTTCTGTGGTTCCCAGTACAACAGACCAGTGACCAGGTGTGTTGCATGGGGAGCACAAACCCAATGTAAGAATGGCCCCAGGTGCTCACTCAGACTATCATACCGTGGCAAAATTCATCTAATGGAAAGGTGTCAGGGGCCGTGCCCGGGCCCGCCACGCCCCTGAGTAACAACATCGCGCTGAGAGGAAGTACATCCCCTGCGGCTTTAATGATAAACAAGTTTAAGGAAGTAACCCTAATTGGCCCGGAGGCCGCATGCTGCGCTCGTGGCCTTAGCGTGCCCCACTGCTTTGTAAAGGAATTGTGCATGCCCTGTGCACGTGTGCTGTGCTGTGATTGGCTGTGCCACATTATAAGAGTGGTGCTGGGGAGGACAAAGGGAAGAAGAAGAATCACCCGGGAGGAAAAGAATGCTATGCTCCGAGCTCTCCTGCAATAAAGTCTTGTGAAGCCTTCGTTGGTGTCCTCGTCTCTGCTGGTCAGCGGCGCGGCGACACCGACACCGACACTTTTCTTTCTTGTTCTTGTGTAATCTGGTGAGGAGTTCCAGAATTATGTTAAATCGAAGTGGCAAGCGTGGACCTCCTTGCCTTGTTTAGGCTATTATATTATAGGAAAAAAATTTTAACTTTTCTCCATTGAGGATGATGTTAGCTGTTGAGATAAATTCCTTCTGCATATAATTTTTCTGAGAGATTTTATCATGAAATGATGTTGAATTGTGTCAAATGCTTTTTGCTGCATTTATATTTTAACACACCATTTCACATATGATTTTGCCCTAAATATTGCTAAGGTGATATATCTTAGTGTTGATTTACATATGTTGAAACATCCTCACATTCCTGAGGGAAAATTCACTTGATTATGGTTAATTATTTTTGTAATGAACTGTTGAATTCAGTTTGCTAGTATTTTGTCAAAGATTTTTGCATCTGTGTTTACCTGAGACACTGGTCTATAATTTTTATTTTTATTTTATTTTATTTTGCAATGTTCCTGTTTTGCTTGGGAATAGGGTAATGCTAGTTTTGTAAAATGATTCTGGAAATATTCTCTTCAACTTTTTGGAAGAATTCGATAATAATTGGTTTAGATCTTACCTTAATATTTTGTAGAATTCATCAGTGAAGGCTGAGCATTTCTTTCATGGGAAAAATTGTATTAATGATTCAATCTTGTTGCTTGCTATTGTTCAGTTAAAATTTTCTCTCTCTTCGTAGTTGCTTTTGGTAGATTCTATGTGTTGAGGAATTTATACAGGTCTCCCAAGATATCCTATTTGTTAACGTTTAATTGCTTGAAAGTTTTCTGTAGTCTTAGGTATTTCTGTTGAATCGGGGTTAATGTCTCTTTTTTCATTTCTTATTTTGCATTTTCCCTCTTTTTCTTAGTCTACCTAAGTATTTGTAGATTTTACTTTTCTAACCATAAACTCATTGTTTTCTTGTTCTTTTCTTTTGTTTATCAAAACTCCTTTTCATTATTTTTGCTCAGGTCTTTGCTATTATTATTATTATTATGATTATTTCTACTAACTTCAAGTTTGGTTTGTTCTTGTTTTTCTCCGTCCCTGACGTGTAATAGTAAATTGTTTATTTGAGAGTATTCTTTTTTGTTACAGGTCTTTATTTCTAGAAACCTTAACTCTTTAATTTGCTTTGCTATATTTTATAGGTTTTGATAAGTTATGTTTTCATTTGCTTTAAGATTAAAATATCCCTTTTAATATTTTTATTGATTCATTGATTATTCAGGGGCATGGTATTTAATTACCACATATTTTGAATTTTTCAAAATTCTTCCTGTTATTGATATCTCGATATATGCCATTGTGGTCCAAAATAATAGTTGATATTATTTCAATCATCTTAAATTTGTAACAACTGAATTAATAAATATATATGCAAACAATGTGTAAGTCTTATTTTGTGGCCTAACATATTCTATATTGAAGAATATTCTCATTGATGTTGAATTGAATGGATATGCTTTATCTGTGTGCAGAATGTTCTGTATCTCTCTGTTAGCTTCAGTCAGATGTAGACTATTTTTCAAGTTCAATATTTTGTTATGTGAAAAATTTCCTGTCTGGATGATCTGTGCACTGATGAAAGTGAAATGTTAAACTTCTTAAATTTAGGTTCACAGAAAAAGATGGCGGCCAATTAACAGCTTCCCTGCAACTGGGCACGGTGAGTCTGGGGAGATAAGACTCCAGGCATCTCTGGCTGGTGGGATCTGCCAATAAACTTCCCTTTGAGGATACATGGAGTTAGCAAGGGACTTCTGGACCCCAAGAGGAGGACAAAGCAGTGGAAAACTGGCAAGTGGTTGCATATCTTTGATCGACCTAATCCCGCTGGCAACCTAAGTACAAGCAGCAGTGAGACTGCAAACCAGAAAGGCCTTACCTGTGAACTGTTTCGGTGTTTTTGGACTTGGCACTCAGTTCAACTGCCATGGAGAAAGCTTGAGCAGGAGTGTGGAGAACTTTGGGCATTGTCTGGGGCCCCAGACAGAGCCGCTGAGCTCGAATGCAGAAACCATTGTGAGAGAACTGCCCCAGCAAGCTCCGCCCTCAGGGTCCCAGAGAAAGAATTGGGCGGGACATAGTAACCTAGTGACTGAGCAGCCTAAAGGCGGAGACTGAGCTGCCTTACAGCCTTAACCCTTAAGGGCAGAGTGAGACCGTTTTGGCACACTGGAGCCTTGGGCTATTGCCCTGGTTAGAGTGCCGTGGTGTAACAGCTCATAGCAACCTCAAACTCCTGCGCTTGGTGCCGCCCAAACCTCCATAAGATCTACACCACGACCCTGAACCAACCGGGCCTCCACATACCCTGACCAGGAACTGTGGGAGCTGCGCAACCCTGCATCTTCCCTCCTGTGTCCTCCACAATGGCCCGCTTGTCTGGCCAGGGATACTGGTAGCTGCATGCCCTCTGGAGCACTCCCTGCCTCTGTGCAGAGCCCTTCTCCTGCCCAGAGACTGCTGTAGCCTTAGGCTCTCTTTGGCAAAGTCACTGAGTTCCAGGCACTCCCAAAACCATGTGCACCACCTCCTGCCCTGTTGCTGGATCTGGGTGTGTCACATGCTGGAACTGCTTCCACAACCAGAACTCCCTAGCTGGAGCAGCCCCAGAGGAACAACACAGGGTCACTCCCACAAAGATCCAGCAACAAGAGAGTGATCCCGCTGGGGTCTAATCTTGGAGAGACACCTCCCCAACTCTGAGGACGGCCAAAGGCAACAGTGAAAAACAATCATGAGGCAAAATCAACAGAAAAACTCTGGCAATATGAATAATCAGAGTAGATCAACTCGCCCAAGGATCAAAGGGGCAGACAAAGCACAAGATCCCATGCATGAACAAACAGCTGAGATGTCAGAAATTGAATTCAAAATATGAATAGCAAATAAGATTGAATTAGAACTCCCAGCAGTAACCCAAAATATATCTCAAGAATTCAACAAATTCAAAGACCAAATGACCAAAGATTTTGACACATTGAGACAAGAAGTTGAATCCCTCAATGATCTGAGAAACACAGAAGAATCCCTCAGTAACAGAATGGAGCAAGCAGAAGAAAGGATTTCTGACATTGAAGACAAAGTTTTCGAATGCTCCCAAACTCTCAAAGAGGAAGAGAAATGGAGAGCAAAAACAGATCACTCTCTCATAGAGCTCTGGGATAATTCAAAGAAAACTAATATTCATCTAATAGGGATCCCTGAAAGCGGTGAAGTGGGTTCACAAGGCACAGAGTCTCTTCTCCATGAGATTCTGAATGAGAACATTCCAGACATGCCAAGATATTCTGAAATTCAGATAGCAGACCGTTTCAGAACTCCAGCACGACTCAACCTGACTAAGACATCCCCCAGACATCATGATCAATTTCACTAAAGTTAATATGAAGGAGAAAATTCTGAAAGCTGCCACACAAAAGAAAACCTTTACCTACAAGGGGAAGAATATTAGAATAACTGCAGATCTCTCTGCTGAAACCTTTCAAGCTAGAAGAGAACGGTCATTGACTTTTAATCTCCTAAAACAAAATGACTTTCAACCCAGGATCCTGTACCCAGCTAAACTGAGTTTCATTTATGACAAAGAAATTAAATAGTTCAATAACATTCACATGGTGAAGAAATTTACCATAACTAAACCAGCTCTCCACGATATTCTTAGACCTATCCTCCATAAAGACCAGCATAATACTCCACCACAAAAATAAACTCACCCAGAAAATTTTGGTCACGTTCCAACTTCCAAAGTCGCAAAAGGATAAAAATATCCACTGGACTCTCAAAAAGCTTATCAATATTCTCAATTAATGTGAATTATTTAAACTGTTCTCTAAAGAGGCACAGGTTGGCTGACTGGATACAAAAACTCAAGCCAGATATCTGCTGCATACAAAAATCGCATCTTACATTAAAAGACAAATATAGACTCAAGGTAAAGGGATGGTCATCTATATTCCAGGCAAATGGAAAGCAGAAAAAAACAGGCATTGCAATTGTGTTTGCAGACACAATAGGCTATAACCAACCAAAATAATTAAGGATAAGGATGGACACTACATATTTGTTAAAGGTAATACTCAATATGATGTGATCTCAATTATCAATATTTATGCACCCAACCACAACACACCTAAATTTATGAGATAAACTCTAACAGACATGAGCAACTTGATTTCCTCCACTTCCACAGTAGTTAAAGATTTTAATACCCCTTTAGCAGTGCTGGATAGATCCTCCAAAAAGAAGCTAAGCAAAAAAATTTTAGATTTAAACTCAAACATTCAACATCTGGATGTAACAGACATCTACAGAACATTTCATCCCAACAAAACTGAATACACATTCTTCTCATCAGCCCA
>CAUYPK010063276.1:0-13851 GCA_963574355.1 Loris lydekkerianus
ATATGATTATATATCTGGAAAACCCCAGGGAATCCACTACAAAACTCCTAGAAGTGATCAAGGAATATAGTAACATCTCAGGATACAAAATTAACACTCAAAAATCTGTAGCCTTTATATACACCAACAATAGTCAAGGGGAAAAACAATCAAAGATTCTATTCCCTTTACAATAGTGCCAAAGAAGATGAAATATCTGGGAGTGTATCTAACTAAGGACGTGAAAGATCTCTATAAAGAGAACTATGAAACTCTGAGAAAAGAAATAGCTGAAGATATTAACAAATGGAAAAATATACCATGCTCATGGCTTGGAAGAATCAACATTGTTAAAATGTCTATACTACCTAAAGCAATTTACAGATTTAATGCTATCCCTATTAAAGCACCACTCTCATATTTTAAAGACCTGGAAAAATTAGTACTTCGTTTTACATGGAAACAGAAAAAATCTCGAATAGCCAAGACATTACTCAGAAATAAAAACAAATCAGGAGGAATCACACTTCCAGATTTCAAACTTTATTATAAAAACAATAGTGATCAAAACAGCATGGTACTGGCATAAAAATAGAGAGGTAGATATATGGAACAGAATTGAAGACCAAGAGGTGAACCCAGACACTTATCATCATTTGATTTTTGATAAGCCTATTAAAAATATAAATTGGGAGAAAGATTCCCTATTCAATAAATGGTGCTGGATGAATTGGCTGGCAACTTGTGGAAGACTGAAACTGGACCCACACCTTTCTCCTCTAACAAAAATTGACTCTTACTGGTTAAAGGACTTAAACTTAAGACATGAAACTATAAATATTCTTAGAGAGAGTGCAGGGGAAACACTTGAGAAAATTGGCCTGGGAGAATACTTCATGAGGAAGAAACCCCGGGTAATTGAAGCAACATCAAAAATACATTACTGGTATCTGATCAAACTAAAAAGCTTCTGCACTGCCAAGAACACACTAAGTAAAGCAAATTGACAGCCCTCAGAATGGGAGAGGATTTTTGCAAGTTATACTACCGACAAAGGTCTAATAACTAGAATCCACTGAGAACTCAAGCTTATTACTAAGCAAAAAACAAGTGATCCCATTTCATTGTGGGCAAGAGACATGAACAGAAGCTTCTCTGAAGAAGACAGGCTCATGGCCTACAGACACATGAAGAAATGCTCATCATCTTTAATCATCAGAGAAATGCAAACCAAAACCTCTCTGAGATACCATCTAACTACAGTAAGAGTAGCCCACATCACAAAACCCAAAACAACAGATGTTGGCGTGGATGTGGAGAAAAGGGGACACTTCTGCACTGCTGGTGGGAATGCAAGCTAGTATGTTCCCTTTGGAAGGAAGTTTGGAGAACACTCAGGGATCTAAATGTAGACCTACCGTTTGATCCTGCAATTCCTCTACTAGGTGTATACCCAAAGGACCAAAAATCATTTGGCAATAAAGATATTTGCACCAGATTGTTCATTGCAGCTCAATTCATAATTGCTAAGTCAAGAAGCCCAAGTGCCCATCAACCCATGAATGGATTAATAAATTGTGGTATGTGTATACCATGGAATATTAGGCTGCAGTAAAAAAAAAAAATGGAGACTTTACCTCCTTTATGTTTACGTGGATGGAGCTGCAAAATATTCTTCTTAGCAAAGCATCTCAGGAATGGAAAAAAAATTATCCAATGTACTCAGTACTACTGTGAAACCAATTTATAATAACTCACACTTGCATATGAAAAATGAAACACAACTTTAGACTATGATGAAGGAGGGAGGGGGAGCGGGTGGGAGGCTTAGTAGGGGGACCACAACTATGGAGCACATTGCAAGTACAAGTTGGTTCTATCATGTATAGAGCACAAATGTCCTAATGCTGTAATTGGGTAAATGAGATGAAAGCTATGCTGATTAGTAGGATGTAAGCACTCCAATTTGTACAAATAATCAGCTCACTGAAATGGGCATAAATGTATTTATGATCTATGTACAAAAGACTTAATAAAAAAACTAAAAAAACCCCAGCACATGTAGTTGCTTTAAATTAGAACTAACCAATGTGTACACAAGTGCACAGAGGGCTGTAAAACTTGGTGTAAATGAAGCAATATTGATCGGTAGGAGGGAGGAAGGATGGGCAAAAACCTAACTAATGAGTGATGGTCACACTTGTAACCCTGACTCAAGCATAACAAAGTTGATAACGTGTAACCAAAAAACAGTTGTACACCTGTAATATTTTAAAGTAAAAAAGTAAATTTCACATTTAAAAATAAATAAATAAATAGTGGTAATAGGTTTACTGCAAAAGAAATCTTCAAGTTATATAAAGAAATCTTAAGATAAACTGTTCCTTTTATTACGTTTTAGGCCAGTTTTCTATCTTTTCTTCATACACCTTTAGGTTACACAAAGTTAAAGATCATAATAGTAATGTAAAAAAAAAATTAAAGGCGATAACTGAGAAAACCATGTCTGTAGAAGAGAAAGCTACCAATTTGGAAGATATGTTAAAGGAAGAAGAAAAAGCTGTAAAGGTAAAGTTTACTTTTCATTTTTGAAAAAACTATAGAAAATTTAGCAATAATGCATTAATTAGACTCTTGGGATCAGAGGATTAGGAGATCTTGTAAAAGGCTCTGCTTTTTGGTATGATCACATTTATAATCTGGTTTTGGACCTCTTTTTATGTATTGCTTCTGAAGACAATCCTCCCCTCTTCTCTTCCTAAGCTACAAAATCTTCATTTGCCGCACTTTCAGCATTCAACTTAGGTGCCTTTTTTAGAAGGTAGCTCCTCCACTGTGATCCAGATTCCATTCCTTCCCAAAGTATATTTTATCCACGTCCCTTCCATGATCCGTATATTTGTTGATATATTGCATACATTTCTGGAGAAGTGCCTTTGTTTTACAACTGGTTTCTACTTAATTATCAGTTTATTTTGTTTGTTTTTCTGTTTGTGATGGAATCCCCCTAATGATCTATGTTCATTTTCTCTTTTTCTTTATCATCTGGCAACATTTTTTGATAAATGGACTTTAAAATTCTATCACTTTCCTAACTCTACTGGCATCTCCATCTACTGCATTCTCTTTGGCATGTTGGTTGCAACAGTTTGATGAGAATATTTCAGACTGTATATGAAACCAGCACATTGTACCCCTTGATTGCACTAATCTACACAGCTATGATTTAACAATTTAAAAAAATAAAATAAAACTAATTTTTTAGGAACTGGAAAGGCTGGTTTACTATTTCTTCACTGAAATTCTCAAACTGACCTGTGTGAGCAAACACTGTGGGCACTGTTTCTTGCTTTTACTGTTTCTGTGTGTGTGTGTGTGTGTGTGTGTGTGTGTGTGTGTGAGTGGAGGGGGTTATCTGAAGATGGCAGCACAATCCCCCAACATTTTATGAGGTGGCTCAACCTATCTGTGCGTGGAATCCAGATTCCTGAATGTGCTGTAAAATTACGAGTAATGAAATCTTGCTGCAGTCTTGATTTGAGAAGTATTTGAGTCTTAATTGTATGACATTATTTTCAAAAAGTTGTGTGTTTTTTTCTGTGAGATCATGATTTTTTATAGCATATGAGTTGGGATAGTATTAGACTATATTAGAAACCTGTAAAGACTTTGAAACTTATATGATATGAATCTTTTGATCAAAGAGAATTAAACACTCCAGACACTTTTGAAGAAATTAGGTGAGTTGGGAAAAACTAATCTTGGCAATGGGTATACTGATCATGTTCTAGCAGGGATGTTCATAATCTTGGGTTTTGATTCTATTGGTTTTTATATATTTGAAAAAATTCCAACCTTATCTTTTTTGGAGATGTATTGTTTATTCACCACCAAGCGTTGACTTTAAAATTCTGCCTGACAATTACTGAGAAGTTCTAAACACAATGAAAATTATCTATTATATAAAAAATAATGTGTTATATATAATATGTTTCTTAATTTGTGGAATTTTAAATGTGCCAAACATATACTTGTTTCGTTTCATATTATTTATTGGTTACCAAGGGAAAACATGCTTATATGGGTGTAAGAACACACAGGCTAATTATTTCAATATTTAAAAATGATAACTTTTATTTGTTCTTTACACAGTAGATCTATTTGAAGCCTGTGAGTACACTGGCTGTGAACTCTGGAGGTCATGACAGATCTGCCTCCAGATAGACGAGCAGTGGGAATGGGGGACTTGTTTCTATTTCCTGAGGCCAACTGACAGCAAAGTGTTAATAGTGGGTAGCGCCAGTAGTGTTGCTATGGCCAGTGCCTACCAGCACACCAGGGTCAATAGTTACACTTTCAGGAATTTTATAAGTTGGCTGTTAAACACAGCTACTATTAAAAATAAAATTACATATACTTACGATTAAATAAATTGTATTTATAACAAAAGTAATAAATACTCAGTATTTATCTCACAAATTATTTTACTGTTATCTGTGCTCTTAAGGTTACTGAAGATTACTTACATCTGTTATATCTATATTTAGGAAATATTAAATAATGGTCTGCTTCTGTTTATCTCTTCTAAATGCTGCCTATTAGTAGTTTGGGAAGTGGCCATAGTGAGAGTCTTTATACTTTGAGAATCAAATTCTTCCCCTAAACCCCTATGCACTGGAGAAATGATGGTTAAACATTTACCTGCTCACCACTGCATAGTGCCTCAGAGGGTGGGAGATGGGGTGATAAGTTTTTTCTCTGCAGTACCCTTAAGACTTCAGTAAACTTTGTGCACTTATGAGCTGTATGTCTTCAGTAGATTTTATTTTCTAAAGAAGCCAGTAGAGTGGCCAAGTTTTGAGGCTAGGGTAACATGATGTGGAATTAAGATATGAATCAAGGTGTATGCTATAGGAATAGGAACTACTAGTCTACCACAGTAAGGTACAAGAAATGTTGGGAAATTTATTGAAATTGTGGAAAGGTGCGGCATGGAGGGGGTTCCAGTTTATGAGCCTCTAAATTACAATATTCACACACATAAAAGATCTCAAGATATCATAATATTTTAATTTCACAAATCTCTATAATTCTTATTATCAGGAAGTGGACATTCAATTGAAACTCGTAAAAGATGTGCTTTTTAGGAAAGTTGAGGACTTAAAGGCTGAGATAACCAAAGAAAAAGCTGTTGTATCAGAAATTGAAGGAACCCGTTCCTCTCTAAAACATCTCAACCATCAGTTATACAAACTGGATTTTGAAACTTTAAAGCAGCAAGAAATTATGTACAGCCAGGTAGATGTCTAATTTTGTGAATATCTTCCATAGTGATTTGTTATAGTTGTGATGATCAAGAACCCCAATGCCCCCCCAAAAACAAAGATTTCTAAGTTCTCTGTTGAAGGTTGGACAGATGCTGAAGGTGATATCTATCAGTTACATCTGTATTTATGTCATGTAGTAGAGTGTGGAGCCTTAAATGCTATTTTTTCTCAATCTGAAATATAATAAAAAGGCAGGAGGAGAGAACCTAGTGAGGGAGAACCATGTTTTAAAGGAACGTGGGACAACTAAACCCAGGAAAACAAAAGAAGATATGAGACATCTGAAATCTAGAAAAACTATGTTGATTTTTAGTTGTGTAACTACTGACCCCCATCCTCAGACCAATAGAGAGAAAGCATTTTTTTTTTAGATTTTCCTTACTTTGTTCTATTTATATATTCATATTAATTTCTTCATGTTCTCCCTCTTTAAATCTTTATTTTTCATCTAATGTGTTCTTAGTTTCTCAAAATTATAGATTCTAAAGTATAATTTTAAGAATAATTCATTAGAAATTCTTCACACTTGAACCTTTCATAGCTAGCAATTTGTAGTTAACTTTTTTGCATCCCTTAGAAAATGTACCCTGAATATTTTATATCCATGTAAATCCCTGGTTCCATCATGGTAGGGTGATGAACGTCCCCTGAGTGAGGTATTACCATTTTAGGGAGATTACTTCTGTTTCTATCATGCACCCTGATTATAGAAGAATAGTTTGGTTTGTTCCCCTTAGAGTAGGAAGGATTTTATCCTGAATTACTGAACTATTAAAGTGACTTTACTAAATGATGATACCAAGAGTAAGTATTTACATTTAAAGAAATGCTTTTAATTGTTACTTCTTACTAACCTCTTTTTAAAAATGTAACAGGATTTTTGTATTCAACAAATGGAGAGGAGAATGTCACGGTTAAAGGGAGAAATTAATTCAGAAGAAAAACAAGCCCTTGAAACAAAGGTTGTTGAACTTAAGAAGTCATTGGAGGAGAAGAAATCTACATTTGGCCTTTTGGAGACAGAGATCAAGAAGCTTCATGTAACTTAGCCAAAATACTTTTTTATATTTCAAAATCCTAGCTTTTAGTCATTATGTTCTAATTCAACACATTCCTGAGATGATTTTGGATAGGGTGATTGCCTGTGTACCCACATACGTATCAAGTGTAGAGCTGGGCATGGTGACTCACACCATAATGCTAGCAATCTGGAAGGCCAAGGTGGGAAGACTGCTTGAGGCCAGGAGTTTGAGACCAGACTGAGCAACACAGTGAGACTCCCATCTATTAAAAAAAAAAAAAAATTAACAAATTAGCCAGATGTGTGGTGTGTATCTATAGTCCTAGCTGCTTAGAAAGCTGAGGTGGGAGAGTCGCTTTAGCCCAGGAGTTGGAGCTGACAGTGAGCTATGAGTGGGCCACTGCCCTCCAGCCTAGGCAACAAAGCAAGACTCTGTTTCTATTAAAAAAAAAAAAAAAAAGGTATGAACAAATGTTTATATTTCCATTACTAGAATGTAATGTTATCCTTGATTAGCATTTAAAATATGCTAAATATTGTCTTACATGCTTCTAGCATTTTATTTCACTTAAGCCTTGTAAATGTCTTGTGAGGAAGATATTATTGCCTGTTTTACAAATTAAGTAATTTGTCCTGTATTATACAGCTAGTACTGAGAGCTAGGAGTTGATCCCTGGTTCATTTGACTTCAAAATGTTAAGAGTACCCTCTTTGGAATATTGGTAAATTCTAGTTTTCTTTTATGTATCTGTCATAATGAATAACTTGATTGCCTTTTACCTCTTAGATGCCATCTAAAAGAAGCTGCTTTTTTTATGGGTCAGCTATTGTGTTATTCAAATATTTACTTAGTTATATTTAAGATGACTCAATTCTGTTAAAGTGAGAATGTTCTTTATCTTCAGAAATTTTGTTATTTTTATTGTAGTATAAAACTTGTGTTAAAGTTTGGCTGGAGAATAGGAGTGCAGAAGTGAGAGTGTGGCCCTGAATGGGTATGGGGAGTAAGCACTCCCCAGGTATTACCCAGGAAAGACTAGTGATGAGTGTCCTCTAGTGATTTTAAGAAGAATTGCCCTAAATTCCTTGAAGGCTGCAAAAGGCGCAAGACCAGTGTTACTTTCTCTCTTTCCTTTTTTCTTTTAAGATGATGAAATTTTGTCCTCTGTCCTCTGATGAAATATTGTTTAATTGTTACTTCAAGGGAAAGGAACATAAGTTTTGGAATCATATGGGACTGGTTTTGTATTTCAAGGTTGTACCACTACTGCTATTTTAACTTTTCTGAGTCCTAATTTACTCATTATTAAATGGGGAGAAAGATTGACAGTATTTTAGGGCACCTGGGAGAATTAGAAGCAATGTATATCTTAGCACAATGCTTTTAGTAGACACTATATGGTATTGTTTTGATTATTTAGAATATGAGAATGTTAACGCTTCAGAATCATAGCAGGATGACTTTGTATCTGTGTGGGAATGGTTGTAGTTTTTCTCTCCCTTTTAACTATCCTGACTATCATATGGTTGGCTAATGCTATGCCTATTCAAATTCTGGTTTTAACGGAAAGACACGTAAATTAATAGAAATGCAAGTGAATTTTTAAAATATTTTAAATATAGTTAACCAAACAAAGATTTGCTCTACCCAATCATAGCACCAGATGTGAAGTCACTTAATAGGCATTCTCCCACTCCATTACTTTTCATAATATAAAGTGATTTCTTCAGGTTAAAAAATCACATTAAATTTTAATTCTTTTGTTCTAAATTTCATTTTATGAAATCACATATTTTTGCAAAAAATTCTTTTGTTACAGTCATAGGTCTTGATACTTCAGAGAAATACAGACAATGAGAAAGAGAAAGAGTGAGACACAACAAGGGTGGAGGGAAGAAGAGAAAGAATGAGATATTTTGAACTGGAAAGTTTTGGTTTAGGAAACAAGAGGGGACTAAGAGCACAGGCTCTGGGTTCTGAGTGGAAGAGGGACGCAAACTAGAATAAAACTAGAAAATTGGTATCTGGGTATGTATGACCTATTTATGCATCTTATGGAATTAGATCTTATCAAATACTTTATCTCCAGCAATATGTGATTATATATGTAATAATAACAATAATAGCTGACATTGACATGGAACTTTATGTGTCAAGCACTGTTGTAATACTCTTTGATAGTAACATCTTTAATCTTCGCAACAGCCCAGGGAGGTAGAAATTGTTCTCGTCTCCGTCTTTGAGATGAGGGAGCTGGGAAGAGTAGATCACACCTGGGTCAGGTGGCTAACATGTAATTAAGGCCATCTATTTCCAGAGCTTGCACTGTTAACCAGGACTCTATGCTTTCTCAGAATATTGATGTTTTTGTGATCTGGGACTTGAATAGAGTCAAACAAACTCCTGGATGGGAGTGGTGAACCATGTAAGGAACCAAGTATGCTTCCTTCTCCTCATAAATGGCGATCACCTATACACTTGGTAGTCTTATCCACTAGTTATACTTTTGTGAATTCAATCAGCTGCATATTGAAAATATTCAGAAAATAAAGGGATGAAGGAAAAAAAAGGTAGGAAAAAAGAGAAGAAAATAAAAAGAAAAAAATGGATGGTTTCATTTGTATTGACCATATGCAGACTTTTTCTTGTCATTATTCCATAAACAATACAGTATAACAATCATTTACATAGCATTTAATTGTATTAGGTATTATAAGTAATCTAGAGATGATGTAAAGTATACATAGGAGGATATATATAGATTATATGTAAATATTACAGTGTTTTATATGGATTTTGGTGTGTGTATGTGTGTAGGGGAACCAATTTTCCAAAAATACTAAGGGACAACTTTAATTCATTAGGTTGAACTGGAACTATACATAATATTTCCTAGAATTAATGAACTCATACTAAACCCAAAACATCAAAAGGATGATCAAAATGAAAATGCTTCTTTGTATCCATGTACATTATAGTAGAGTCACAGTGTGAAAAAAGTGATTAAAACATCTAATTATTATAACTATTTGAGTATATAGTTTAGTGAAAGATACTACATGTTCAATATGGTATGTAAAAACATACATTTCCATACTTTTTTCTTTTTACAGAATGATCTTCATTTTATCAAGAAGTCAAACAGTAAAAACTGTGAGGAAAAGCAGTCCCTTATGAGCAAAATTAATGAATTAAACATTTTTATTGAGAAATCAGAGAAAGAACTTAAAAAAGTCAAAGCTTTGAAACAGGTGCAATAAAATTACATGCATATATACAATTTAAAACCATATGTTTTATGTTAATTGTAGAGAATTTTAAACATATAACAAATTATGACAAAGAAAATATGTCACTGTAATTACTGTACCCAAGGTAAACAGTGTTAAACTCCATTACTTCCTTCTAGTGTTTTAAAGAAAGTTGGTCTTGCATGTTTAAAAAGTTTTGGGGGCCGGGAGCAGTGGCTCACACCTGTAATCCCAGCACTTAGGAGGCCCAGGCAGCTGGATTGCCTGAGCTCACAGGTTTGAGACCAGCCTGAGCCAGAGTGAGACCCTGACTGTAAAAATAGCTAGGCATTGTGGTGGGTTCCTGTAGTCCCAGTTACTTGGGAGGCTGACGTGAGAGAATTGCTTGAATCCAGGAGTATGAAGTTGCTGTAAGCTATGACACTATGGTACTCTACTGAGGGTGACAAAGTGAGACTCTGTCTCAAAAATAAATAAATAAATAAAAAGTTTTTGGGCAGGTGCAGTGGCTCAGGCCTGTAATCTTAGACCTCTGGGAGGTTGAAGTGGGTGTAGTGCTTGAGCTCAGGAGTTTAAGACCAGCCTGAGCAAGAGTGAGAACCATCTCTACTAAAAACAGAATAAAGTAGCCAAAAATGGTGGCACATGCCTGTGGTCCCAGCTGCTACTTGGGAGGCTGAGGCAAGAGTTTCCCTTGAACCCAGGAGTTTGGAGTTGCTGTGAGCTATGATGATGCCATGATACTCTATTCAGGCTAGTAGAGTGAGACTCAGTCTCAAAAAAAAAAAAAAAAAAGGTTTTTATATATTATACATGCTACCTAAAACATAAACTATTCTTTAAAAAATATTTTTAAAGGCTGCTTAAGAGTTCATTGCATGAAGTTATCCTAATTTATTGAACCATCTATTTTTTTATATGAATTCCTTTCTAAGGTTTGGCTATTATAAAAAGTAGTATCATGTACAATGTACACATATTATTATACATTTGTTCAGTTAGTCCTTTGGGACAAGTTCCTAGCTGTATAATTATGATTCAAAAGGAAATGAATATTATTAGTGTCTTGAAACTATTTTTAAGCCCAATTGCCTTCTAGAAGATTCCATTAATACTCCCATTACCAGTATGTAAGCATTCTATTTTATTCACTACCACCAAGGCTAGATATTCTAATTATAAAAGTGTTGCCAATTTGATAATCAAACATAGTTTCTCATTGTTTTAGTCTGTACTTTTAAATTGGCAACCATTGAAAACACTTCGTTTAAATAAAAATGTTTGAAATATTTTTTCCCTTATGTCAAGTTCTATACTTATTCTGTTTGGATTTATGGTTCATGTTCTTGGCCCATTTTTCCACTGAGAGTTTTATAATTTCAAATTGCTTTGTAAAAGATTTTCATATTTAAAAATAGTATCTCTGCTATAAATATTGTCAATATTTTCCCCATTGGGCGGCGCCTGTGGCTCAAGGAGTAGGATGCTGGCCCTATATGCTGGAGGTGGTAGATTCCAACCCAGCCCCAGCCAAAAACTGCAAAGAAAAAAAAAAAATCAATATTTTCCCCATTTACCTATATTTTTACCAAATGTTTTTATTTGTTGTTTTTGATATGCTATCTTTTAAACATCAAATCTCTAGTTATTTTCTCCTTATGATTTTTATGCTTAGAAATTTTTGTCACACTAAAACCTAGACAAATTTTACTACTTCTATTAGTTGCACTGATTTCAACCCTTATATTAAATCTTTTAAATTTATGTGGAATGTATTTTTGGTACATGCATTTTTGTACATTTGATAAGATGTAGAGACCTAATCTTTTCTCCTACTGAAAAGCTTTGTATATGAAATAGTGAAATCTTATATGCTGAGTGTTTCTGGAGTTTCTATTCTGAAAACTGGTCATTTATGTACTCTTAAATCAGTATTTGTGATTGAATTTTTTTTAAATAAAAATTTCTTTATACATTATCTTGTGAAGTTCAGAGTATAAAAATGCCCATCCATGGTACTTTATATGTTTTCTAGATATTGTAATTTTTAATTTCAGGAATACCTTTTTTTCATTTGTTTTTAAAAAGCTTGAATTTAAAATTAAATTCTAAAAAAATGATTTGGAATAGCCATAAATGCTATTTTTTTTTTTTAAGGAAAAAGAAGAAAAACTAGAGTCATGACTCTGAGCAATCTAAATTTAACCCTAGTTAATATCTTAATCAATGGTCAAATTAGAAATGCATCTATTTTAAAGTTTGCCTTTTCCATCAATAAAAAGAAAAATATTTTAGATTTGTCATAAAATATGTAATTTAAGTGTTTGACAATTTTGTTATGTTGATAGGATTTGATGATAGAGGACAATCTTCTAAAACTTGAAGTCAAACGTGCTCGCGAAATGCTTCACAATAAGGCAGAAGAAGTTCTTTCCCTGGAAAAAAGAAAACAGCAGTTATACACAGCTATGGAAGAGAGAACTGAAGAAATTAAAGTTCACCAAACAATGCTTATGTCACAAATAAGATATGTTGATCAAGAACGGCAAAACATAAGGTAATTAGAAAGTAGAGTTTAAAAACACTGCTAAAGAATTTTGGAAAAAAAATGTAGGGGTGGTGTCAGGAGAACTGTCTGCTTCCTTTAACATGCTAGGTGTCATTTTTCTTCTTCAGTTAAAAGGCTTTTAATTAAGATACAGGGCATATTATAGTTGCAATAAACATTCTGGTAAGGATGTCTTTGTTATGTTGTGACTTTTGGTCTTCTGGGTATAAACCTAGTAAAGGAATTAAAGGATCCAATGGCAGGTCTATTTTTAGGTCTCTAAGTATTCTCCCAACATCCTTCCAGAAGGAACATATTAGTGTGCATTCCCACCAGCAGTGTAGAAGTGTGCTCTTTTCTCTGCATCCATGCCAACATCTCTGGTTTTGGGATTTTGTTATGTGGGCTACTCCTCCTGGGGTTAGGTGATATCTCAAAGTAGTTTTGATTTTCATTTCTCTGATGATTAAGGATGACGAGCTTTTTTTCATGTGTTTGTAGATGGTGCGTCTGTCTTCTTTGAAGAAGTTTCTCTTCAAGTCCTTTGCCCACCCTGAAATGGGGTCACGTGTTCTTTTCTTGCTAATATGTTTGAGTTCTCCGTGGATTCTGGTTATTAGACCTTTATTGGAGGTATAACCTGCAAATATTTTCTCCCATTCTGAGGGCTGTCTGCTTGCTTTACTTACTATGTTCTTGGCTGTGCAGAAGCTTTTTAGTTTGATCAGGTGTATTTTGGATACTGCTTCAATTGCCTGGCGAGTCCTCCTCATAAAATATTCACCCAGACCGATTCCTTCAAGAGTTTTCCCTGCACTTTCTTTAAGTATTTTTATAGTTTCATCTTTTAAGTTTAAATCTTTTATCCAGTGAGAGTCTATCTTAGTTAATGATCAAAGGTGTGGGTCTAGTTTCAATTTCTACAGGTTGCCAGCCAGTTCACCCAGCACCATTTGTTAAATAGGGAATCTTTTCCCCACTTGATGTTTTTAATTGGCTTGTCAAAGATCAAATAATGGTAAGTAACTGGATTCATCTCTCGGTTCTCTATTCTGTTCCAGACATCTACTTCTCTGTTTTTGTGCCAATACCATGCTGTTTGGATCACTATCAATTTATAGTACAGTCTCAGATCTGGTAGCGTGATTCCTCCTGCTGTATTTTTATTGCTGAGTAATGTTTTGGCTATTCAAGGTTTTTCTGATTCCATATAAAATGAAGTATTATTTTCTCAAGATCTTTAAAATATGACAGCTTTAATAGGAATTGCATTAAAATTATATATT
This sequence comes from Loris lydekkerianus, assembly GCA_963574355.1. Lineage (NCBI taxonomy): Eukaryota > Metazoa > Chordata > Mammalia > Primates > Lorisidae > Loris > Loris lydekkerianus. The sequence goes on from CAUYPK010063276.1 coordinate 13,414, forward strand.
GCTTTGGATAGTATAGAAATTTTAACAACGTTAATTCTTCCCAGCCATGAGCATGGTATGTTTTTCCATTTGTTAACATCTTCAGCTATTTCTTTTCTTAAAGTTTCATAGTTCTCTTTGTACAGATCTTTCACGTCCTTTGTTAGGTATACTCCCAAATATTTCATCTTCTTTGGCACTACTGTGAAAGGAATAGAGTCCTTGACTGTTTTTTCGGCTTGGTTATTGTTGGTATATATAAAGGCTACAAATTTATGGGTGTTGATTTTGTAGCCTGAGACATTGCTATATTCCTTGATCACTTCTAAAAGGTTTGTAGTAGAATCCCTAGTGTTTGCCAGATATACAGTCATATCATCTGTGAAGAGTGAAAGTTTGATCTCTTCTGACCCTATGTGGATACCCTTGATCGCCTTTTCTTCCCTAATTGCAATGACT
>CAUYPK010063278.1:0-53291 GCA_963574355.1 Loris lydekkerianus
ATTTCACGTGACTATGCTTCCTCCCTGTTTTTTTTTTCTTTTGCACGTAGATCATAAATTTATGCCATTTTCAGTGTGTTGCTTATTTGTACAAATTGGAGTGCTTACATCATACTAATCAACATAGCTTTCACCTCATTTACCCAATTATAACATTAGGACATTTGTGTTCTACACATGATAGATCCAACTTGTACTTGCAATATGCTCCATAGTTGTGGTCTTCCTACTATCTCTTCCACCCCCTCCCCTTCCCTCCGTCCTCCGAGGCTAAAGTTGTGTTTTCTTTTTCCTTTCTTTTTTTTTTTTTGCAGTTTTTTGGCCGGGGCTGGGTTTGAACCCACCACCTCCAGTATATGGGGCTGGCGCCCTACTCCTTGAGCCACAGGCACCGCCCTGTTTTATTTTTCAATTGCAAGTGTGAGTTATTATAAATTGGTTTCACAGTAATACTGAGTACATTGGATACTTTTTTTTGCATTCCTGAGATACTTTACTAAGAAGAATATTTTCCAGCTCTATCCATGTAAACATAAAAGAGGTAAAGTCTCCATTTTTTTTTTTAACTGCTGCAAAAATATGGAACGCTTCACGAATTTGCGTGTCATCCTTGCACAGGGGCCATGCTAATCTTTTCTGTATTGTTCCAATTTTAGTATGTGTGCTGCCGAAGTGAGCACTGTAATGTAGATTTTTTGTTCTTAATATGGTGACTGAGTTATTGATGAAATTTGAGTGCTATCACATTTGTTCTTCCCTTCACCAGAGTAAGCTGCACATGGAAGGCTTCCGGAGCCTGAAGGAGGGTGAGGCAGTGGAGTTCACCTTTAAGAAGTCTGCCAAGGGCTTGGAATCCATCCGTGTCACTGGACCTGGTGGGGTGTTCTGTATTGGGAGTGAGAGGCGGCCAAAGGGGAAGAACATGCAGAAGCGCAGATCAAAAGGAGACAGGTATGGATTGGAAGGCAGCTTCTGCAGGTTGCCAGGCATGTGCTGAGGATGGGGAGAGCTCTCCCAGTCTTGTCACTTTGTTGGACCAGGTTGTCAGCAGTGAAGTGAGGCTTGTGGTTCCTGACAACTTCCAAATGGTTCAGGTGCCAGCCATAGGTGTGAGAAAGGCAGTGGGTATGACTAAGCTCTTCTAGTTGGGACAAATAATTTTGTTCTGTGAGCTCTAGCCTCAATGGTGAATTGAAGTTAGTGATACTAACCTCATGATTTTAGAACTAAATCAGACCGTGTATATATGTATGTAAGTGATGGCACAACATGGTGTATCTGTTACTTTCTACCAAGTCTCCAAATGGCTGCTTTCCATAATCTTGCTATTGGGTTTAAAAAGCCTTTTAGCTCAGAGCAGATAATATAATTTGGCTTCCTTAATTTCTTCTGTGTTAAAGGTATAGTAGAATCTCACATGTCCCCCAAGTTGAAATTCCCAGCTGGGGCCTGGTATCTTGGTCTTTTCCAAGTTGATATGAATCTGAAGAGATCATGTAGACAATCCGATTTAGAAAGTATTTGGAGATCATCTAGGAAGTGAGAAATTTGGTTCAGAAAGGGATGTTGACAAACCTAGACCAGAGCCCAGATGTCCTCACTTGTGGGTGGCTTTTGACCTCTTCCTACTACTTTCTCTCACCTTTCTTTACCCTCTTGCTTTGTACTAGGTGCTACAACTGTGGAGGTTTAGACCATCATGCTAAGGAATGCAAGCTGCCACCCCAGCCCAAGAAGTGCCACTTCTGCCAGAGTATCAGCCATATGGTAGCTTCATGTCCACTGAAGGCCCAGCAGGCCCCTAGCGCACAGGCAAAGCCAGCCTACTTTCGGGAGGAAGAAGAGGAGATCCACAGCCCTGCCCTGCTCCGGGAAGCCCAGAATTGAGCTGTAGTGGGTGGAGGCTATTGTTTTGCTATCAGAAAGTTTCAATGAACAGGCAGAGTGGAGAAAGTGGGCATAGGGTGGGTTGGAGGTACCTGGCACTGCCGCCTATCTCAGGCCAGGGTTCACAGCATCACTCCTTCCTGTTTGGTGGGGGGAAAGGGTGAGGCAAAGGAACCCTACTCATGTGCTATTCAAATGCAAGGGAAGGTTTTTGGGGGAAATCACCCTAGAACCTGAATGCTTATCTGAGACTTCATTCCCAAAATCTTTAGCTTTTGAAAGTAGCCTGGATAGGGAAGTTATTTGCCTTTTAAAGATGGATATGTAATACTATCACTCCCATACCAAAGTGAAACAATTAAGTACAAGACCAGACTGATGGACCCCACCCACAAACCACTACATTCCATGGGAGGAACTCTCAAGCATAAGGCAGGGTTTTTTCCTACATCTTATATTTTCATACCCATTCTTGAGATAGGGTGCTGGGAACTGTCCCAAGCAATGGGTAGTAATGACAGGCAAAAAGGGTGGTTGGGGGAACAGCTGCAGTCCTGCTGCTCCTGAGCTCACGGCCACCCCATTCTGGGCCAGTGTGGTTTTATTTATTTGCTCCCTTGGATAACTGCACCTTGGGTCCCACTTTCTCCAGGATGCCAACTGCACTAGCTGTGTGCGAATGACGTATCTTGTGCATTTTAACTTTTTTTCTTAATATAAATATTCTGGTTTTGTATTTTTGTATATTTTAATCTAAGGCCCTCATTCCTGCACTGTGTTCTCAGGTACATGAGCAATCTCAGGGATAAGTTTGGCAGCATCTCCAGGTCTGCACAGCAGGAAAATTTTTTGTCGTTTTTATCACCATGGAGAGCAACTATTTGGAGTGCATAGCCTATTGAACTACCTCATGTTTGCCAATTAGAGCTGTCTTTTCTGCCATAGTATCCACTTGAAACACCTTCCACCTTGAAAATGGTTCATGGGAGAGTATCTTCTAACTGGGTTGCCCCATGACTTGATCGCCTTCTACTGGAGGATTAGAAATTAGTCTACACAGGAAAAGGTGGTGCAGAGGTTAGGAGAGGCTGGGCCAGATGAAAGGCCCAGCAGGGAAGCCAAGGTTACGTGAGGGTTCTCTAAACCTAGGGCACAGGACAATGCTTTACATAACTGATCATCCTTCACTGGGTTGCGCTAGGCCTACCATGCACAACAGGGTGTATGTGTGTTTTTATAAAAACTGTGACTTGGTAAGCTTAAGTTTTAAGACCAAAACCCCTGTATTCATCCTGTGCTGTTGAGGGATGGATATATTATATGAAGCAAAGTCTTAAATCCTTAAAATCTTTCAAAGTGTTTAGGTTCCAGGAAGGACCCATAAAGCGAGGGCAATTTGTGGTGCCTGGAGCCAGTGTCCTGCCCTGCTGCAGTAGTGATTAATAGTGTTGTGGTAGCTAATGGAGAAAAAGGGGGTTTCGTTTACATGCTGTGAGATCACTGCAAACCTACCTCACTGTGTTGAAACGGGACAAATGCAATAGAACGCATTGGGTGGTGTTGTGTCTGATCCTGGGTTCTTGTCTCCCCTAAATGCTGCCCCCTTCTAGTTACTGTATTTGTTTGGGCTTTGTAGGATTTTAATGAGTTGCTGATTGCTAGGTGGCCTAGTTTGTGTAAATATAATGTGTTGGTTTTCATGTTCTTTTGGGGTTTATTGTTTACAAACTTCTTTTTGTATTGAGAGAAAAATAGCCAAAGCATCTTTGATAGAAGGTTCTGCACCAGGCAAAAGGATCGGAAACTTTAGTTTGGAGAGGCCCTCTTCTTGAAGTGGGGATCCTGAACACCAGCTTTGTGTTCCCTTTCCCTATTTTCAACCAGATCTTCTGTCCTAAAAACTTGTCTCCTACCCTACTCTCTTTCCCATACCCCCCAAAAGAAAACCTTACAGACTCACACACAAATGTATTTAATTCTTGGGGTATCTCCACAACTTTTGAATGGTTGATGCAAAACTCCTGAAGAAGATAGAAACCCTCTATCCTTTGTTCCCAACCTCCTACCTCAAGACCATTTTTTTTTTTTTTTTTTTTTTGAGACAGTCTCACTGTCACCCTTGGTAGAGGGCTGGGACATCCCAGCTCACAGCAACCGCAAACTGTTGGGCTTAAGCGATTCTCTTGCCTCAGCCTCCCAAGTAGCTGGGACTACAGGCACCCGCCACCATGCTCTGCTGTTTTTTGACTGCAGTTGTCATTGTTTAGTAGGCCTGGGCCGGGCTGGAACCCGCCAGCTTCGGTGTATGTGGCCATTGCCCTACTCGCTGAGCTACGGGCACCAAACCTCAAGACCATTTCTTTTTCTTTTCTTTTTTTTTTTTTTTTTTGAGACAGAGCCTCAAGCTGTCGCCCTGGGTAGAGTGCTGTGGCATCACAGCTCACAGCAACCTCCAACTCCTGGGGTCAAGTGATTCTCCTGCCTCTGCCTCCTGAGTAGCTGGGACTACAGGCGCCCACCACAACGCCTGGCTATTTTTTGGTTGCAGCCATCATTGTTGTTTGGCGGGCCCAGGCTGGATTTGAACCCACCAGCTCAGGTGTATGTGGCTGGCACTTTAGCCCCTTGAGCCACAGGCGCCAAGCCTGAAGACCATTTCTTAATGGTGATTCTTGCCAAACACTTGAAACACTGCTGTATTTTGGATAGATCAAACCTGCTTAATCTGTAATCCTAAAGTAGAAGCAATTGGGGGACTTCAATATAGAAAGTGGGGGCAGGAGACCAAGCAAGGGATTATGAATGTATATCCAAGTCACTCAGGAACTTTATACAGGTGCAAGAAACTTACGTCAAAGTGGCCACAAGATTGTTTAATAGCAGACGGACGAATGTAACTCCTAGTTTACTGCTAGAAACCAAAGCTTTGTGTGAAATCTTGAATTTATGGGGAGGAAGGGTAAGAAAGCCTATACTTGTGTGTTCTTTTCCTGATCCCTTCCTCTCATTTCTGAACTGCAGGAGACTGAGCCCCCTTGGGCTTTGGTGACCCCATCCTGGGGTGTGTTTATTTGATGGTTGATTTTGCTGTACTGGGTACTTCTTTTCCCATTTTCTAATCATTTTGTAGCACACACGCAGACTCTTTCCCCTCCCTTCTACTTTCCCTGGGAAAATACAATGAATAAATAAAGACTTATTGGTACTGAAACTGTCTTCCTCCTGTCAGATGTTTTTTTCTCCTCCCATGTTCTCCCCTTCCTGGATAAGGACTCAGAAGTCACACAAGAACCATTAAGTTTTTCTTTCCCCACCACTTTATTAGGAATTTTGAAAGTTCAGTCCTCTTAGCACCTCATTACAGTGGATTTTTGTTTCTAGTTCAGTCTCTAGTCCTTTCCTTGGAAGCTTCCACATTCAAGAGGGGATTAGGAGTTTGGCATGCATAAGAATGGAATTGCCTATGCCACTGGCTGGGATGAAAGGATGAGGCCAGGGCTTGGGGCATGAGACCCTTATAACACTTTGTCTCCTACACCTCAAAGTCCTTTATAAATCTTAACCCCTTGCAGCACCCCAAGGACATAAATGTGATATGGAAATGGGGAAACTGAGGCCAGAAGAGATTGCACTGAAAAGCCAAATCACATTTTCTTTGAACCCAAGTTTGCCAGGCTTCTAATGAACATTGAATTTTTTTTAAGATACCTCCCCCTAAGACAGCGGTTCTCAACCTGTGGGTCACGACCCCTTTGGGGGTCTCCTGCATATCAAATACTTACATTACCATTCATAACAGTAGCAAAGTTACAGTTATGAAGTAGCAACAAAAATAATTTTATGGTTGGGGGTCACAACATGAGGAACTGTATTAGGTGGCATTAGGAACGTTGAACCACTGCCCTAAGAGAAGGGAAAAAACGTGACTGGAGGCAAACCAAATATTAACAAAAATATATAAGCAAACAGAAACCGGTATAAATCCTAAAACCTGGCAACATCAAAGCAAGGGTAATAAATTACACATATCCACACCAGAGACTCTGGCCCCTTATTGGGCTTCAGTAAGGGGTTTTCCTGCAAAATTGAAATAACCCAGGCTGAAATTTATTCCTCAGGTTGCAAAGCATAAGATAGTATACTCGTTTCCAGTTCTTTCCGTTATCATGTTACTCTTCAACTTTTCATCAGAAAGAGTTGCTGAATTAGGGATCATAACTGCAACATCTCGTCCTGGCCTTGTTTCTTTGAGGAGACTTCAGTTTATTCAAAGTCATATACTGCAAGTACCTTCTTTGAAAATCGTTAAATTCTATTTCTTTTTTTTAAGAGTCTCTACCTCATCCAGGATAGACTGCAGTCACCTCAGTGCAACCTCAAACTAGGCTCAAGTGACCCTCCTGCCTCAGCCTTCTAAGTAGGTGGGACTATAGACATCTGTCGCAAGGCCTGGCTAATTTTTCTACTTCTGGTAGACAGGTCTTGGTCTGGCTCAGGCTGGTCTCTGCCTCCTCCAGTGCTAGGAGTGAAATTCCATTTCAGCCCAAAAATTGAGCCCAGAAAATTGATTGCATTAGAAGTTATTCCTCTGCTTCTGTTAATTTTGAGAAAAGAGAATTACCAATTTACTTTGTGAATTAGCGCCGAAAATCCCATCAACAATTTTATCTTAACGGTTCGGTACTGAGCTAATGACCCCGGTTTTTCTATCAAATCTAACTGATGGCTTTTCTGATATTTTAGAAGTCATTCTTATGGCAGCGGTTTCTGTAACCCTTTTTTGCGTTCGTTTGGGTAGGTCTTGGGAACTGCAAACCCTTCATGGTACCTTAAATTGGCACAAGAGGAATCGATGTTTAGTCCATTTACAAAATTAGCAAGGGATAGGAACTTCTTCCCAAATGACAAAACCCACTAAATAAAACACGAAACAGTAAAAATTAATTTTAAAGATTGTTGTACCGGGACTCTAACTAAGCCCAGACAGCAAGATACCGCCTTACCCGATTTCTCGGTGGTCCTAAGAGGCCGACAGCGGCCGAGAAGCCCCTCAATTTGAGGCGTAGCTTCCTTAACTCCTGCCTTCTGGCACATTTCCGCAGCGAGTATTATAGAGGCCTGTTCTGTGGTCTACTGACCTCCGGGCTGTTTACCCTGGGCTCTGCCCCGCCTTGCCCCGCCGGTTCCCCAGCACTTGGGCTGGAGCTCCACCGTCCGCCCCCTCGGTCACGTGAGCACCACCGCGCCCGCACCCCTATCTCGCGGTGCGGTAGCGCGCGCAGCGCACGCCCGAGACGCCCACTCCCCGCTTTCCCCTGGTCTGCAGGCCCAGAGCAGGGCCCCGCCCACTAGGTGACGAGGGGGCGTGTCCAGCGCCCAAAGATGACGTAGCTTCTAGCGCCACGTCGTGAGGAAGTGTCCATCTACTGGAGCAGCTGGGAAGCACCCAGCAGAGCAAATCAGGCGTCAGTGGATTCCTGAGGAGAACCGGAGGAGAGAGTGGTGACCGGGCGGAAAGCGGCTGCGGCAAAGGTAAGGGTACAATTGAGGATTAGATGGAAGACCTCAGAGGTATGCAATAGCAGGCCTGCGATAATTGAATGACATAGTAACTCGGAGCGTGGAGTGGGAAATGGCTTGGGGGAAGATGGAGAATGAAAAAGGAGAAAATGAATCAAGAGGAGGGCACCATGATGTGGCTGGAAGCCGACTTAGAGGACCAGAAGTCAGCGCAGATGCTGAGAAAAAGGGAGTGAGAGCAGACCCACGCAGACAGGAAGACCAAGGAAAGGCTTCTGTCCCCAAAGGTCATAATTGGCTTATATACTTTTTCACTCTGGGTGGTGAAGAAGTATAGGCTTACAGCAGTGTCTTTGGATTTTAATGCTGGCAGCTCACCATAGTCCATTTGAATACGTGAAAGCTCTGGTGACTTATTTTCTTTCTTGTTTATCCAAGGTAACCTGGCTTGTGTCTTGTTTTGTGGTGATCTTCTCAGCGGACAAGAACTATGTCATGGATCAAAGAAGGAGAGTTATCACTTTGGGAGCGATTCTGTGCCAACATCATAAAGGTGAGCAGTGCCCAAAGCTCTGCTCTGGCACATTTTGATACAGTAACTCTGTATCAAAATCTGTTAGTAAAGTTGAACAATTCATGAGGCTAAGTCGAATTTCACAAGGGATCCAGAAGAGTCTTAGAGTGGCAAGGTAACTTCCGGGTCTACAGTTCTTGTTGATTATTGTCTTTTTTTTTTTGGCCAGGGCTGGGTTTGAACCCGCCACCTCCGGCATATGGGGCCGGTGCCCTACTCCTTTGAGCCACAGGCGCCACCCTGATTATTAACATTTTCAGGAAGCCCAAGCCTACCAGTGTCATTAGGCAGCATAGATTGTTAAGCCTTCCTTAGAATTAAAATTTGTTTCCCTGGAACTTTGAGCCATTGTTCCTAGTACTGTTCTTTGAATTTAGATAGAATAACTAATCTTTCTTAGACCTGACAATAAGAGCACAGGTAAGAATTTGGGCTCTGGATCCAGAGAAACATGAGTGAAAGTCCTAACAAAAACGTATTGTTTATTTAGCATGTGACATTAACAACTGTAGAGTTGTTAGGAGAATGAAATAAAACGTACATATAAAGCACTTAGCACAATGTCTAACAGTTTTTAATTATTATTATTGTTGGTCTGGTCTTTCAGCCATCTAAATATTATGATCACTCCATTTCCTACACCTCTCGTTTCTACAAATCTTCCCTCAGTTTTTTCTCTAGGAATGACAACAATGTTATATCCTCTTCCGAGGATAGGTTTGAGGTTGGGGCCAGTCAACCTGGTTTTGTTTTTAGCCACAGGCTGCAAAGCAGCAAGTGATTGTGAATTTGGGAGTTAGTAAGCGTTATACTCCCAAACCCACTCACACATAAATCCCGAGTGATCTCAAGCAGGCCAGGAAATGGAAAGTATCTCCTCAAGGAATAAATGAACTGACTTGTTAGGAAGAAAAAGCTGTATGACTTGACTAGATTTTTTCAAAAAAGCTACATCTGTGGAACAAAAGTAGAAAATGCTGAAAAGATAGATTCAGGGGAAGAGAATAGGCAAAGGATTTGTTTTTGCTATGATAGACAACCCAAAGCTACTGTAAACCAAATAAATTTTGTTTAGCTCAAAAAGTATCTTTTTTCTTTGCTTTGAAATGGCTCCTGGCATTTATATTTTTATAAAAATCCTGATGTTTGGTTTTCTTGTGAAATTAGAAGATCTAAACAACAATGGGCCTCAGTACCTGTATGTCAATAATTGGCTGGAGATGAAGAGTAGATGCCTTTTTTTATGTGGAAGATGTCTTCTCTATTTGACTATCACCATAAATGTTTTTCCTTTACCTTCCAGGTGGAGACTGAGGAAACCAAGGCAGTAGTTAAGAACACATAGTTTAAAGATGAACTCCTGGCTGGGTGCAGTGGCTTACGCCTGTAATCTTAACACTCTGGGGGGGCCTAGGTGGGTGGATCACCTGAGACCAAGAGTTTTAGACCAGCTTGAGCAAGAGCGAGACCCCCTCTCTAATAAAATAGAAAAACAAGCTGGGTGTCATGGCAGGTGCCTGTAGTCCCAGCTACTTGGGAGTCTGAGGCAAGGGGATCATTTGAGCCCAGGAGTTTGAGGTTGCTATGAGCTATAACTCTATCCAGGGTGACACAATGAGACTTGATGTCTCAACAAAAAAAAAGATGAACTCCAAAGTTAAGAGGTCTCAGTTTGAATCTGTAATGTGCAAGTCCACTTTTTTTTTTGAGACAGTCTCACTTTGTTGCCCTAAGTCAGTGGTTCTCAACCTTCCTAATGCCAAGACCCTTTAATATAGTTCCTATGGGTCACAACGCACAGGTTGAGAACTGCTGCCCTAAGTAGAGTGTGGCATCACAGCTCACAGCAACCTTAAACTCTTGGGCTCAAGTGATTCTTTGGCCTCAGCCTCCCAAGTAGCTGGGACTAGAAGCGCCTACCACAACACCCAGGTATTTTTTAGAGATGGGGTTTCGCTCTGGCTCCAGCTAGTCTTGAACTCGTGAGCTCTGGCAGTCCACCCACCTCCTTCTCACAAGTGCTGGGATTATAGGTGTGAGCCATCGCACCTGGCCCTGTGCAAGTCTACTTGATCTCTCTGAGCCTCTGTGTCTTCACCCATAAAATGAAGATAATATAGCCAAGCATGGTAGTACACACCTATAATTTCAATACTTAGGGAGGCCAAGGCAGGAGGATCACTTGAGGCCAGGAGTTTGAGACCACTCTGGACAACATAGCAAGACCTTGTCTCTACAAAAAATTTAAATATTAGCTGGACATGGTGACTTGGGACTGTAGTCTCACCTACTCAGAGTATTGAGGTGGCTTGAGCCCAGGAATTCAAGGTTACAGTGAGCTATGAGCATGCCACTTCACTCAAGCTAAAAGGATAAAGTACTCAGTTCTCTTCCTCGGGGCTTTTCTTACATAGCCCAAACCTATCAGCTTGGAGTGAAGTATCTCCTTTTATCCTTGAAGAATACGAGACCTGTTCATCATTTATCTTCTTACTCCACAGGCAGGCCCAATGCCCAAACACATTGCATTCATAATGGATGGGAACCGTCGCTATGCCAAGAAGTGCCAGGTGGAGCGGCAGGAGGGCCACTCACAGGGCTTCAACAAGCTGGCTGAGGTGGGTGTGAGTGGCAGAGCCCAAAGAGAACAGTATGTGGAAAAGTAGATTATAGTTAGAAAACCAAGTCCTGAGTTTACCATGGTTTGAGAGAGATTTTTTTATAGTTGTTTTATTGCTTGCTTGATTTATTGACATTAAAAAAGTAATTGTCCAGGAATTAACACAAAATATTATAAATAAGAACAAAATTCCTGCTTTTGTCACCTTAACAAATCAAGTTTATATTATCCTATGGCTCATTTAGTCCTCCTTTTATTTTATTTTATTTTTTTTGCAGTGGCATCATCATAGTTCATAAAAACCTCAAATTCAAACTTCTGGTCTCAAGTGATCCTCCTGCCTCACCCTCCCAAGCAACTGGGACTACAGGAACGCACCACTCTGCCCATCTAATTTTTTCTATTTTTGGTAGAGGTGGAGTCTTGCTTTTGCTTAGGCTGGTCTTGAACTCCTGGCCTCAAGTGATCCTCTCACCTTGGCCTCCCAGAATGCTAGGATTATAGGCATGAGCCACTACACCTGGCCGCATCCAAACTTTATAATATGGTCTACATGACTTAACATTTAAAATTGCACCTATATGCAGACAAATTGAGCCCCAGGAAAAATAAAATAAAATAATTTACATCTATAACTTAACCATAATTTTACTTTTTGACGTGTTTTGACAAGTGTAGGTTAATATATGGCCTTTCTAACTAAGTTTTAATGATTATGGAATATTTTTTCAAGAAAATCTGATAAAATTTGTTTACACTGCTTTGCCCCTGTTTAGCGGTTCTCAACCTGTGGAGAACCAATTCCACAGGAACTGCATTAAAGAGTTGCAGCATTAGGAAGGTTGAGAACCACTGCTCCTGTTGGATGTTATAAATAGACTTTATAAATTGTACAATTTTAAGATAAATTCTTAGAAGTGACATTTCTGGGGCAAAGGTTGAGTGACTACCCATCCTGCTTTTCCAAAGCTAAGGGATTTTTCAGGATGCAGGCCTGTGAGTGCTAGGACTTGGGAAAGTGCCAGACAAACCAGGACATCACTCTGCACGAAGGTCATGAACATGTTATCATTTTAATGCATATTGCAAATTGGGAAATATTAAATTTCACAATAAGAATGGAATATGACAATCTTTGTGAAGCTAAGTTTTTAGAATAATGGAAATATTATCTATAGCTCACAGATCCTGGCACAACACCACAGCTTGATGCCAAGGCAGCGATATATTTTGCCTTGTGTGAGTAGCAGCAGGGTTCTCACTAGCAGTTTGTAGAAGTCTGTAGGTTGCTGACCCCAGATTCTCTTTTATAACTGAGAGGCAGCTTTGCCAGTGATTGAGAGCTTAAGCTGTACAATCACTCAGAACTCATTGGCACCTCTGTTCTGCCATTTCCAGGCTCTGTGAGCTACACTGAGGTAGGTAGCTTCTCTTTGCCTCAGTTTCTTTATGTAAGTGAGCTTAGCAATAATAATTATCTCAGGAGATTATTTGAAGATTAAACAAGATGGCACAATGGAAATCATAGCCTAGGACAGGCATCCTCAAACTGCGGCCTGCGGGCCACATGAAGCAGTGTGAATTGTATTTGTTCCCGTTTTGTTTTTTACTTCAAAATACGGTATGTGCAGTGTGCGTAGGAATTCATTCATAGTTGTTTTTTTTTAAACTATAGTCTGGCCCTCCAACGGTCTGAGGGACAGAGAATTGGTCCCCTGTTTAAAAAGTTTGAGGACACCTGGCCTAGGACCTGACATAAAGGAAGTGCTTAATAAGTTGAAACAAGTTTGGTTGCAGTGGCTCAGACCAGTAATCCTGGCACTTTGGGAGGTTGAGGCAGGTGAATGGCTTGAACCTGCCTCAAGACCAGCCTCAGCAAGAATGAGACCGTGTCTACTAAAATAGAAAAATTAGCCAGGCAAAGTTCCAGCTACTTCAGAGCTTAGGCAGGATGGTTACTTAAGCCCAGGAGTTTAGGGTTGCAGTAAACTATGGTAATGCCACTGTACTGCAGTCTGGGTGATAGAGCAGGACCCTGTCTAAAACAAAAAGAAGAAAATTGAAACGTGTCATTAGCAACTATATTTGCCGAGGTTGGTGGTAGATTCCAACGCAGATGTGCTATTCAAGGTGATTGTTTTGCAAGGTCTTTAGGGCCTCAAGTGTTCTTACTGATAATTTTCCTAAGGTGGCGATGGATTTGTTTGTTTATAAGTTTTTTTTTGAGACAGAGTCTCACTTTATTGCCCTTGGTAGAGTGCTATGGCATCACAGCTCACAGCAACCTCCAAATCCTGGGTTTAGGCAATTCTCTTGCCTCAGCCTCCCAAGTAGCTGGGACTACAGGCACCCACCAGAACGCCCAGCTATTTTTTTGTTGCAGTTTGGCCAGGACTGTGTTCAAACCCGCCACCCTCGGTATATGGGGCCAGCGCCCTACCCACTGAGCCACAGGTGCCACCCTTGTTCTCCACCTTTATTTTTTTTTTTTTTTGGTCTTACTATGTCACCCTCGGGGAGTGCTGTGGCGTCACATCTCACAGCAACCTCAAACTCTTGGGCTTAAGTGATTCTCTTGCCTCAGCCTCCCAAGTAGCTGGGACAACAGGTGCCCTCCACAACACACGGCTATTTTTAGAGACAGGGTCTCTCACTCTTGCTCAGGCAATCCACCTACCTCGGCCTCCCAAGTGCTAGGATTACAGGTGTGACCCACCGTGCCCAATAAAAAGTTATTTTTCGTTATACTTTTTATTTTATTTTATTTATTTATTTTTTTGAGACAGAGCCTCAAGCTGTCGCCCTGGGTAGAGTGCTGTGGCTTCATATCTCACAGCAACCTCAAACTCTTGGGCTTAAGCGATTCTCTTGCCTCAGCCTCCCAAGTACAGGTACCTACCGCAACGCCCGGCTGTTTTTTATTGCAGTTGTCATTGTTGTTTAGCAGGCCTGGGCTAGGTTCAAACCCGCCAGCCTTGATGTATGTGGCTGGTGCTGTAACCACTGTGCTACAGGTGTGGAACCACCACCTTTATTATTACTGGGTTAGAGCTGCCTCAGAGGACCAAGATCAAGTTTCATTTCTTTCTAAACTGAGATATAATTTCATACAATGAAATGCACAGATTTTAAGTTTGGACAAATGCATTTGTTTATCTGACTCCTGTCAAGATACAGAATATTTCTCTCTCTCCAAAATGTCCCCTGGTGCCCCTTTCTACTTGGCCTCTGTTCCACCTCCTGCATCTCTCTCTAGGCCACCCCTGGTCTGATTTCTGTATGAATAGATTTATTTTTCCTGTTCTAGAACTTCATATAATGGAATCATACAGCTCAGTTGTGGATTTCTAATGTTTACTCAATCACTTAAGTCTGTTTTTTCATCTGTAAAGTAGGCACGAATATAGTAGTGACTTTTTTTTTTTTGTAGAGACAGAGTCTCACTTATCACCCTCGGTAGAGTGCAGTGGCGTCACACAGCTCACAGCAACCTCCAACTCCTGGGCTTAGGCGATTCTCTTGCCTCAGCCTCCTGAGTAGCTGGTACTACAGGCGGCTGCCACAACACCTGGCTATTTTTTTGTTGCAGCTTGGCCGGGGCTGGGCTTGAACCCTCCACCCTCGGTATATGGGGCCAGCACCCTACCCACTAAGCCACAGGCACTGCCCAGTAGTGTCATTTTTACGTGGTTGAAGAGTCATAGGAAATAATGTATCAGAAAACCCTTTGCAGACTATTAAATGTTAACAGCTTTCCAACTGCTTTTATTCATTTAATGCATCAGTCTCTCAATTTATGATAGTAATGAAGTTATGCTGTAATACCTTGTGTTTTTATATTGTTTGGTAGCCTCCTTGTGAGGGATGGATTGTGATCCTGTTTTACAGATAAGGAAACATAGCCCCACAGATGTTAGAAGGTGTGCCTACCGTCACGTAACAAGTGCATGATGGACTCAGGGACTAGAACCTAGGTCTTTATACTTCGAGTGAACAGTTCTTTCTAGTAAACTGCCGTGGAACCAGCATGTACTAAGGTCACATTTTTCAGTTTCTTAAATGGTCACTCTCTAACACTGGTATTATCCTAGCTTTACCCAGATTTGAGAAGAAGAGTCTGTCTCCCATCTCCAACTCTGAATCAGGGCTGAAACATCTCTTATTTCCCTTCCTGCTCTTCCTTGTATCCTAGCTCCTTGCCTTCTTCCCTCTCAGACTCTGCGCTGGTGTTTGAACCTGGGCATCCTAGAGGTGACAGTCTACGCCTTCAGCATTGAGAATTTCAAACGCTCCAAGAGTGAGGTAGACGGGCTAATGGACCTGGCCCGGCAGAAGTTCACCCGCTTGATGGAAGAACAGTAAGATGTCAGCAGGAAGAGCCTGTTCTTCCACCACCCCTAGCCTTGCCTTACCCCTCCCAGCTCTGCTATCTGAAGCTTATTTAAGGGACTCCAAATCCTTTTAATGTTATTTAAATATTTTAAGTGGCAAATAGTCAAAAATGTAAACTAGTTTTTCTTTTTTAAAGGGGGCATTTATTTGAGGACATTGAAATATGCCATAGAATTTTAGCCAGTCTCAGGCAAAACTGAAACCAGGAATTAAAATCCATTAGGTAGAACCTCGTCATACATACACTGTCTTTTCTCTTTGCATCCAAGAATGTACTAAATCCCTTAATTGGTCCACCTTCTATCAAATTTCTACCCCGGAACCAATAAACTGTGGGTAAGGGAACGGAGTGAAAGAAACATTGAGGAATTCATTTTCTGCTGATAGGGTCCCTAAAAGTTTCTATTCCCTCACTGCAGTCTTTTGGGGTGGAGAGGATGGTGCCTAAGAGGCCTTTATGGGTAAGTGTCAGTATCTTTCTTAGTTGTCATTAAGGATAGGTGGCTTAACTTAGGGGGAAAAAGCCAGAAAGGACCAAAGAGGAAGTTCTATGGAGGTTGTTTTCTTCAAAGTGTGGATCCCTCACCAGAATTGCCTAAAAGCCTCCACTGTAACTGATGTGTGCCTAGCACCTACCTACACCAGGAATAGGAAGATGAGAAAACAGGAAGCCTAGAAGTCCAGTGAAGATGGGCCTAAAACAAGGTGGTGGGGAGAGTAGCCAAGCTTCGTCTGTCCATATTGGGATGGTGAAACTTTGAGCCATACATATTGCTCCCTAGTCCCCAGCAGAGCCGTTGTAGCTCAGAGTTTACAACCTGGGTATGGAGGCATGGGGGACACATCCCATGTGTTCAAATTCTTCTGTACCTTGCATTAATCTTAGTCTTTAAAGTGCTATCTACCATTCTAAAATTTCATAGTCACCTTTTCCCAAGAGAAAAACATTAGCCCTCAGTTTACAGATACTGGGGAAGGGGGTGATAGAGACTGAAGCTTAGAGGCCAAGTGTTCATGCAAGGTCTTCGAGTAAGAAGGGGCACTAGGACTTGAATCTAGGTATTACTCAGATGTTGCCTTGATTTGCTTATTTGTTTGTCTATCATAGCTCTAGTAAGTTCTTAAAAATAGTTGATTAGATCTTGCTTCACAAACCTTGAAGGAATATGGCTGAAGGCTGTGTTTGGCAGACAGGCTACAGATGTGGCTTTCAGCTCAGGGTCAAGGTCCTCTAGTATCCTTATTATTAAGCTCCCATTTTCGAAACATGAAGTATTCATTTTCTCCATAGCATTCCCAGGTTGGAAAAGCTCTTGGCTTTTGGTTATTATTATTATTATTTTTGCAGTTTTGGCCAGGGCTGGGCTTGAACCCACCACCCCTCGTACATAGGGCTGGCGCCCTCCTCCTTGAGCCACAGGCACAGCCCTGCTCTTGGCTTTTGGCTTACAAAATTCATTCTCACTGTTTGGCAGGGTTTGGGAATTACTGTATAGAAGCAATATAATGTCACAATTAAGAGGACAGGCTCTGGAAGCAAATTCCCTAGATTCAAATCCTGGCTCTCTATACCAGTTATCTGAACAAATTATCCAACCTTCTTGTACCTCGGTTTTCTCATCTATAAAAGAGGAATAATAATTTTTGGTGTAAGGGTAGAATGTGTTGTTGCTCATAAGAACTTAGACTGATGTCTGGCCCTTAGTAAACCTATAATTAATGGTTATTAATAGCTGTCACTATTATCCTATTTTACTAGAACATAACAAAAGTAACCAATAATAAATCTCTTGCCCTGGAGGAGTTTACTCACTCTCAAAATGGGACAAACATATCACAGAATACATAAATTGCAATTTGCCAAGAAGTACTCGAGGCAGTGTAACTGTGGTCATAAAGTTTGCATTCTCAAATCACACAGACTAGGGTTTCAAACCTGACCCAATACTTGATGACTGCGGGACCTCAGGCAGTCCCTGTCTGTCTGTTCTAGCTGAGCTGCAGTACTGTAGTACATCCCTATCTGACTGTGTGATCTTCAACATTGTAGTAAATCATTAAGGGGATGCAGTGAAATAGTACACGTAGAACAGTATTTGACATACAGGAAAACACCCCAAGACTGATAGTTGGTTATTATCTAAGCACCTTGCTTTCTCTAGCTCAGCAGGTGCTCTCTTCCTGCCTCCTTTTCCCCCCATCAGGGAGAAACTGCAGAAGCATGGGGTGTGTATCCGGGTCCTGGGTGATCTGCATTTATTGCCCTTGGATCTCCAGGAGTTGATTGCACAAGCTATACAGGCCACTAAGAACTACAACAAGTAAGTTCTCAGATTTCTCGTTAGAACCTGATGGAATCTTTTTGACTCTCTGCTAATCTTAAGGAGATATCCTACATCTTCTTTCACCTACATTTGGTGAAAGGGACAATGAGGGAATAGTTTGAGATCTTACAGGTTTTTCTTCTTCCATCTGCGGGGTAGACCAGAGATGATTCTGCAATATTGTGTTCCATGCATGTATACTGACACATGCACGCAGTTTTGTCCTTCACGTACATGTTTCTCCTCCTTCCCAGTTGTATGTACTATATATAAATATGTATGTATATGTATAGGTGTGTGTATATAATAATATACATATATCATTTTTAACTTGACAGGATGGGACAGGAGCGTGTCAATCCTTATCCCTGTCTCTCTGAAGTTAGATCCTTCAAAAAATGCTTTTTCTGTTGCATTCCTTTAACCTGTGTATTATATCCATACAGAGGGGAATAGAGTTCAATAATCCAAACCACATTTTATGTAGTTTTGTAATAGAGCATGTGTTTGGCTTTGGATTTGCATCGGATCTCCTTCCTATTTTCCTTTGCTTGTGCTAATATCACAATGGATTCACATCTTCTGAAAGCTGGTTAGCAGTAGAAGGGGAGGGGGTAGGAGGTCAATACAGGCCATTTAGTATTTGTCATATTATAAAACTAATAATGTGTTTATTCCAAGAAAACTTGAAAACTACAAAAACTCATAATCTCACCTTTCAGAGGTGTGTATTTGTTTTTCCAGGGAAGGGCTGCTCTGTATTCAATGACTGCAGTTATCAGTCCCTGTCCCCTTTTATTAATTATTCTGTTCTTTCCACCTCAGATGTTTCCTGAATGTCTGCTTTGCATACACATCTCGTCATGAGATCAGTAATGCTGTGAGAGACATGGCCTGGGGTGTAGAGCAAGGCCTGCTGGATCCCAGGTATTCTGAGATTTTTCATGTAGTAGTCAATAGAATGGACACATATGGAACCATAGACTCCTCCTGTGCCCTGAACTTAGCCAGAGGTCAAATCAGGGCTACATGTTGAAAGATTTAGGGGGGGATCTCCCAAAGAAGATTCAGATATTTTTCTAAAAGAAAGTTGTTAATGATTAACAGAATAGTGGCATCCTAATTATTAGAGCTTGGGAGGGCTTTAGAAATCATCTATTCAGTCCCTCCATGTTATTATTAATGTAACTGTTAGTAATAATATTCATAAATTAATAACAGCAATGGTAAAATAGTAGGAGTAATAAATGACCAAGGTATTGCATTATGTTCTATATTTTATATATAATTTGCCTCGTGTGTGAGAGATTCAAATTTACTGTCCATTTTATAGATGAGAAAACTGAGCTCATCTTTGAAGTGACTTGACCAAGGTCATTTTATTATTAAATGTCAGAGCTAGGATTCATATCTAAAGCTGTCTGATTCCAGAGTTCTTATTTTTTGTCTCTATAATATGGAATCTTAGGACCCAGGATGTTTTCTGACTCTCTTCTTGGGTATAATTCAATTGACCTAGGAAACTAAGTTAAAAATCAAGAAGTTACTCAATTGGGAGGCCGAGGCAGGTGGATTGCTTGAGCTCAGAAGTTAGACCAGCCTGAGCAAAAGTAAGATGTCTTCTCTACTAAAAATAGAAAAACTAGCCAAACATGGTGGCACATGCTATAGTCCCAGCTACTCAGGGAGGCTAAGAGAAGAGGGTGGCTTGACCCAGGAATTCGAGATTGCTGAGATCTATGATGCCACAGCAGTCTAGCCTGGGGCAACAGAGGGAGACTCTCAAAAAAACAAAACAAAACAAAAAACAGTTTGCTTGGCTTGGCACCCATAGCTCAGTGGCTAAAGTTCAAATCCAGCTCGGGCCTGCCGAACAATAGTGACAACTACAACCAAAAAATAGCTGGGCATTGTGGCGGGCACCCTTAGTCCCAGCTACTTGGAAGGCTGAGGCAAGAGAATCACTTAAGCCCAAGAGTTTGAGATTGCTGTGAGCTGTGACGCCACAGCACTCTACCAAGGGTGACATAGTGAGACTCTATCTCAAAAAAACAAAAAAAAGAGTTTGCTCACTGTGAATAGAATTAGATAAAAAAGAAAAGAGATAAGGGCCAGGCACAGTGGCTCTGGGAAACCGAAACAGGTGTGTTGACTGAGCTTACTGATTCGAGACCAGCCTAAGCAAGAGCGAGACCCCCGGCTCTAAAAATAGCTGGGCATTGTGGCAGGCACCTGTAGTCCCAGCTACTTGGGAGGCTGAGACAAGTGAATTGCTTGAGGTTGCTGTGAGCAATGACACTATAGCATTCTACCGAGGGTGAACAAGTAAGACTGTCTCAAAAAAACAAAACAAAAAAACAAGTGGGCAGCGCTGTGGCTCAAAGGAGTAAGGCGCCAGCCCCATATGCTGGAGGTGGTGGGTTCAAACCCAGCTCTGGCCAAAAACTGCAAAAAAGAAAAGAAAAGAAAAGAAGGGCGGCACCTGTGGCTCAGTCAGTAGGGTGCTGGCCCCATATACCAAGGGGGTCTGGTTCGAACCTGGCCATGCCCAAACTGCAACAAAAAATAGCGGGGCGTTGTAGCGGGCACCTATAGTCCCGGCTACTCAGGAGGCTGAGGCAAGAGAATCGCGTAAGCCCAAGAGCTGGAGGTTGCTATGAGCTGTGACACCACAGCACTCTACCCAAGGGTGATACAGTGAGACTCTGTCTCTAAAAAAAAAAACCAAAAAACAAAAGAAAAGAGATAATTTTAAAGGCTAGTTTATGAGTGCTTCAAAACAAACACTAGGTGATCTTTCTCTGCCACATGTCAATCATTCATTCACTTAACAATTTTTTTTTTGAGACAGAGTCTTATTATGTCACCCTCAATAGAGTACTGTGGAATCACAGCTCACAACAATCTCAGATCTTGGGCTTAAATGATTCTTTTGCCTTAGCCTCCCAAGTAGCTGGGACTATAGGTGCCTACCACAACGCCCAGCTATTTTTTTGTTGCAATTGTTTAGTTGTTCCAGGTGGAGTTTCAACCCACCACCCTCAGTGTATGTGGCTGGCATTGTAACCACTGTGCTACAGGCACTGAGCCTTAACAATATTTTTTAAGCCAACTATAAGTAGACACATTGCTGTACATAGGGGATAAAAATACTTATTTTCTTTTTTTTTTTTTTAATTTAAAATTAGTTTTATTTATTTTTTTTATAATTTTTTTTTTATTGTTAAATCATAGCTGTGTACATTAGTGCAATCACCTGTGCAATAACTATTTTCTGCCTTATGGAGCTCTGGTTATTTTACAAATTAGCATAAAATTACAATGGAGATAGGTGTTATAAGGGCATTGGTGCATGGTACAAAAAGGGATGATAGGAGCAATGGACCTTTTAGAGAATGCTGCCCTGAGTAAATAAGTGACCTAAGAAGGAAGAGTAAAGAGTAACGGGTGGCACCTGTGGTTCAGTGAGTAAGGCACCGCCCCCATATACCAAGGGTGGCAGGTTTGAGCCCGGCCCTGGCCAGACCGCAACAAAAAATAGCCGGCGTTGTGGCGGGTGCCTATGGTCCCAGCTACTTGGGGGGCTGAGGCAAGAGAATTGCCTAAGCCCAAGAGCTGGAGGTTGCTGTGAGCTGTGATGCCCCGGTACTCTACCGAGGGCGACAAAGTAAGACTGTCTCTAAAAATTAAAAAAAGAGAGAGTAAAGAGTAACTAGGGAAAGAGGTGGGAGTATGAAGAGCTAATTTGTTGCAAAAAGTCTGCTGGAATAAATCAAGTAGACAGTATGTAGAAAAGAGCTTAGATTATGGTGGTGGTGCTGGAACGGGTATAGTAGACTGCATCAAGAGCTATCAAGTACGTAAAATCAGTAGGACTTGGCCAGTTGAGTGGCTTACATCTGTAATCTGTAGCACTCTGGGAAGCTGAGGTGGGAGGATTGCTTGAACTTAGGAGTTCAAGACCAGCCTGAGCATGAGTGAGACCCCGCTTCTATTAAAAATAGAAAAATTAGCCAGGCACAGCTATGGGCCCAGCTACTTGGGAGGCTGAGGCAGGAAGGATCACTTGAGGCCCTGAGTTTGAGGTTGCAGTGAGCTATGATAACACCATTGCACTTTAGCCTGGGTGACAGAGTGAGACTTGTCTCAAAAATGAACCCCTTAGGGAGTTCAAGACGAGACTGAGCATGAGGGGATACAGGCAATCCTCCCACCTTGACCTCCCAGAGTGCTAGGATTACGGATGTGAGCCCTCAACTGGCCAAGTCCTATATGGTTATAAGGGTTTTTGACTTATATAACAGTGAGTAGTAGTGACCTTTACTGTGCTAGGGAACTGGAATCCAGTTTAAGGAAGAGGTTTAGGAGTTTGGTTTTGGAGATCTTGTTATTGAACAGAGATGTCCAGTTGACAGTTAAGAGATACTTGTGTAGAGGTCATCCTTGTATAGAAAGGGAACTGAAGCAAAGAGGCCATAAGGATGCTGAGGAGAGTTAGAAAAGAAACGGGGTAGGGGGCAGCACCTATGGCTCAAAGGAGTAGGGCATCAGCCCCATATGCCAGAGGCGGTGGATTCAAACCCAGCCCTGGCCAAAAACTGCAAAAAAAAAAAAAAAAAAGAAAAAAAAGATAAAGGGTAGGATGACGTTTTGACAAACTGCTTTTTATGACCTGGGTAGAAGAGAGTGAACCTTCAAGGCAAAAGAAAATGAACAACTAGCAAGATAGGAAAAAAACAGTGCAATCAGTGTTTCAGGAGCTAAGGAGGAATTTGGTGGAGGTTTTTTGTTTGTTTCTGTTGTTATGTGTTTTGTTTGTTTGTTGGGATTTTTTTGTTTTTGAGACAGAGTCTGACTCTTGCCCTGGGTAAAGTGCTGTGGCATTATCATAGGGCACATCAACCTCAAACTCTTCAGCTCAAGCAATCCTCTTGCCTCAGACTCCTGCATAGCTGCTGGGTCCTCAAGTCCTCACCACAATGTCTGGCTATTTTTTAGTAGCGATGGGGTCTCACTCTTGCTCAGGCTAGTCTTAAACTCCTCAATTCAGGCAATTCATCCACCTCAGCCTCTCTGGGTGCTAAGATTATTGGTGTGAACCACCGCATCCAGCTAAGAGAGGGAATTTGTTGGTGCTGGTTGGGTGTGATGCTGTCAGATGCTGTAGAGAGGTTATTTAAGATGTAGATCAAAAATTAGCTGTTGGGAAAAATAATTAAGACACTGGTAAGTTAGCAGTGGTAGGAGCAGGCAGGAAGATGAGATAGAACAGGGATATATTAAATAAATGAACGTGGCAGGTGGCTCACGCCTGTAATCCTAGCACTCTGAGAGGCCAAGGTGGGTAGATTTCCTGAGCTGAGGAGTTCAAGACCAGCCTGAGCAAGAGCGAGATTTCATTTCTACTAAATATAGAAAAACTAGCCAGGCATTATGGATACCTGTAGTCCTAGCTACTCAGGAGGCTGAAGCAGGAGGATTGTTTGAGCCCAGGAGTTGAGCTTGCTATGAATTATGCCACTGCACTCTAGCCTGGGGCAACAGAGTAAGCTTCTGTCTCAAAAAAAAAAAAAAAAAAAAGACACGTGTTACTAGTAATTTTTAAATTCTTGGCTTGGGAGTAATTTTATAGTTGGTCATCCTATTAATTTTGCCTTATAACTGTTTTGAATAATCTTTTATATGTATGAAGTAATATATTAAAAATAATTTGGGACAAGTGTTTATGCTAGAAAGAAAACAAGCTATTTGGAAAGCAGGTTTAATGTGCATTCATGCCCAGGACTAGAACTCTGATCTTGACTCATAGGCCAGTGTGCTCTGCCTGCATACCACATTGCAATAACCGCTGACCTTACCTCCTGCTGCTTCTCCAGCCAGTTTTGTTCCAGCCATCTTCTCTGTCCTGCGTGGTTTAGTAACTTTCCTCTGTGGGATTAGTCATGCAGTCAGGGTGTGGGTTGAGCAGCGTCACCAGGGTCAAGAAGCTGATGTCTCAACCCACCAGCTCCCAAAGCTTAGTGTTCCACTAGACTCAGTCTGAGATGGTGCGCTTACATTATTCAAATTTACACAAACCCACATTTATAATAGAAAGTCAATGAGGGAATTACAATTAGATTCTACACTTTATTTTTTTCCAACAGTACTTTGAGTTGCTATTTTATTTTAGCTACACTTTTCTTTTTTTTGGAGATAGAGTCTTCAGCTGTCACCCTGGGTAGAGTACTATGGCATCACAGCTCACAGCAACTTCAAACTCTTGGGCTTAAGCGATTCTCTTGCCTCAGCCTCCCAAGTAGCTGGGACTACAGGTGCCTGTCACAATGCCCAGTTATTTTTTTGTTGTTGTTGTTGCAGTTGTCATTGTTTTAGCTGGCCCCGGGTGGGGTTCGAACCTGCCATCCTTGGTGTTTGTGGCCGGTGCCCTAACCACTGAGCATGGGAACCGCCTTTAGCTACACTTTTAATTACTGGAATTTTTCTGATGTCTCAACACCATCATCCATCTTCTTATTTTAATTTGAGAAATTAAAGAAAGATTTTTTTTTTTTTTTTTTTAGTTTGGAATTATAGAGGAAAGAATTAGCTCAAGCCTGAAGGATAGTTAATAAACTGTTCCACTGTATGTCCTTGCACGTATCCTACAGGTCTCTTGACTCCTGTAGGCCTCTGTCTTCTTTATCAAATGGTAGTGTTGTAATAATAATTCCTCACATTTAGTGTGCATTTACTCTAGGGCAATATTCTACATACATGTAACTTTTGGATACTATTTTTATTTTATGTATTTATTTATTTATTTATTTATTTATAGACACAGTCTTACTTGATCGCCCTTGGTAGAGTGCTGTGCTGTCACAGCTCACAGCAACCTCCAGCTCTTGGGCTTAGGCGATTCTCTTGCCTCAGCTTCCTGAGTAGCTGAAACCACAGGCACCTGCCACAATGCCTGGCTGCTATCATTATTATTATTATTATTATTATTATTTGTTGTTGTTGTTGTAGTAGTTTGGCTGGGGCCAGTTTGAACCCGCCACCCTCGGTATATGGCTCCAGCACCCTACTCCCTGAACTATAAGTGCCGCCTTGAACCTAGAAGTTTTAAGGTTGTTATGAACTAGGCTGATGCCATGGCACTAGTGAGACTGTCCCAAAAAATAAATCAATTAAACAAAATCATTGGTTAATTTAGCAAATGTTTCGTGAGAGCCTTCTATGTACCAGGTAATATTTGCTAGTGTATTTGATGGTGTTCTACAAACTGGAAAGCCTTATGTGTGCAAATTCACCATGAGTATACTACAAAAAGAGACATGTGCTTCTTTTTGTCTCCCCCTGTTCACCTTAGTGATATCTCTGAGTCCCTCCTTGATAAGTGCCTCTATACCAACCACTCTCCTCATCCTGACATCTTGATACGGACTTCTGGTGAAGTGCGGCTGAGTGACTTCTTGCTCTGGCAGGTAGGTGGTTTCTAAGCACCATTTTGTTGATGTCAAGCTGAAAATTGCAACTGTATACACAGAATGGATGAGAGTGTTTCATCCCCACTCTCAGACATTCTGGGACCACAGAACTTGGGGGGAGAAGCTAAAATCTGGAGATTTGGCTCCAGGTTGTGCCTGGTAACATTTGCTATCCTTTCCCCTACTTATCCCTGGCTTTGTGAATCGATATGATTCTTTGTGCTCTCAAAGTGGAATGTATCCAACCTAGAAGGAAAATCAAAGTTATCCAACTATAGTGAAAACTTCACTTGTGTCTCTGTTTAAGGAATAGGGCTTCTGGCTTGGAAACCTGACATACTCTAGCACCTCTGCCTTGCAGTTACTAGTCTTTCCCTGTCAGCGTAAAGGGCCACGTCTATGTAAACATGTCCTATGCAAGATATAAACTGTATGCAGACTCTCTCAGGAATTTGCCCTTGCCCCTCAACTGAGTTAATCCAGCATAAGTGGTCCCTCAACCTTTCATATCCAGTTAAGTTTTGTTTTGCTTGAATATCTGCATCCCCTATTAAGTTGATACGTAGATAGCATATGACTGGGTGATGATGTCCTTGTTCTAGGAGAAGTTAGAGGGAGAGACTCAGCATGTAAGAAGCTCACGTGATAAAACTCCAGAAATTGTAATGGACTGCAGTCTTTTTTTTTTTGAGACAAAGTTTTATTATATCACCCTTGGTAGAGTGCTGTGGCGTCACAGCTCACAGCAACCTCAAACTCTTGGGCTTAAGTGATTCTCTTGCCTCAGCCTCCCAAGTAGTTGGGACTACAGGTGCCTGCCACAACGCCCGGCTATTTTTTTGTTGCAGTTGTCACTGTCATTCAGCTGGCCCGGGCTGGGTTCGAACCCTCCAGCTGCATTGTATGTGGCTGGCTCTGTAACCACTATGCTACGGGCGCCAAGCTAGGGACTGTAGTCTTAAAAATTAATTCACAATTAGCTCCTGAAGATACTTTGCATTGTAAGAAGTGTAATGTGTGCCAAATAGATCTTGGTTCACTCTGCTACTCACATCACATTTGGGAAGTTTACTTCTGGGACCTGAGTTTTTGAGTTATTTTTTGTTTGTTTTTGTTTTTGAGACAGTTACACTTTGTTACCCTGGGTAGAGTGCTGTGGCGTCATGGCTCACCACAACCTCAAACTCCTAGGCTCAGGTGATTCACTTGCCTCAGCCTCCTGAGTAGCTGGAACTACAGGCACCAGCCACAACACCCAGTTATTTTTTAGAGACAGGGTCTTGCTTTTGCTCAGGCTGGTTTTGAACTTGTGAGTTTAAGCAATCCACCCACCTCAGCCTCTGAGGGTGCTAGGATTATAGGCGTGAGCAGCCGCGCCCAGCTCTGGGCCCTTAGTTTTAAGAGACTACATTGGCAAACTAGACTTACTGGAAGAGGTCAACCTCGGTAGGAGAGAATCTCATGTCTTATGGAACAAGCAGAGGATGGTGGTTGGCAAAGGAAAGTAGGTGATAGTGTATTTGCTCAGAAAAAAATTATTTAAGGCCAGGCATGGTGGCTCACACCTGTAGTCCTAGCACCAAGACGCCATGGCATGCTACTGGGGGTAACAAAGTGAGACTCTGTCTCAAAAGAAAAGAAAAAAAAAAATTAAGTGTCTTCTTTTTCTTTCTTTTTTTTTTTTTTCTTTTTCTTTTGAGACAGAGTCTCAAGTTGTCATCCTGGGTAGAGTGCTGTGGTGTCACAGCTCACAGCAACTTTAAACTCTTGGGCTTAAGCAATTCTCTTGCCTCAGCCTCCAAAGTAGCTGGGACTACAGGTGCCTCCCACAACACCTGGATATTTTTTTTTTATTGCAGTTGTCATTGTTTTAGCTGGCCTGGGCGGGGTTCGAACCCACCAACCTTGGTATTTGTGGCTTTTGCCTTACCCCCTTAAATATGGGCCCCATCCTTTTTTTTTTTTTTTTTTTTTTTTTTTAATTTTGATACAGAGTCTCTTTCTTATTTATTTATTTATTTATTGTGGTTTTTGGCCGGGGCTGGGTTTGAACCTGCCATCTCCGGCATATGGGGCTGGCGCCCTACCCCCTTGAGCCACAGGCACTGCCCCAGAGTCTCTTTCTGTTGGTTGGACTATAGTGCTATGGCCTCAGTCTAGCTCATAGCAACCTTG
Organism: Loris lydekkerianus; assembly: GCA_963574355.1. Taxonomy (NCBI): domain Eukaryota; kingdom Metazoa; phylum Chordata; class Mammalia; order Primates; family Lorisidae; genus Loris; species Loris lydekkerianus. The sequence goes on from CAUYPK010063278.1 coordinate 26,962, forward strand.
AACTCCTGGACTCAAGCAATCCTCCTGCCTCGGCTTCCTAAGTAGCTGGGACTATAGGCAGGTGCCCCCATGCTCAGCTAATTTTTCTATTTTTAGTAGAGATGGGGTCTTGCTTTGCTCAGGCTGGTTGAACTCCTGAGCTCAAGCGATCCTCCCGTCTCAGCCTCCCAGAGTGCTAGGACTATAGGTGTGAGCCACAATGCCTGGCCGTTAAGTACCTTCTTCATGCTGGAAATACGGCAATGAACAAGTTGTAAATGATCCCTATTATCTTGAAAATTATAGTTCATTGGTAAAGACAAACAAATCATTAGAATCTTGGGTACAAATAGTAGGCAACTCTTTTTAACTTTCAAATATTTGAAAAATTATCCCTTGGAAGAAGAAACAAACTTTTCTAGAGAACATACTTGGGACCTTGGTAGAAGTTGCAGGGAAGATAACACGGGTTTAGCATAGCATGCTATCCAGCAACTAGAATTTTCTGCATGAGGCATTGACTTCCTCACAGCTAATGATACCTAGCAGTGGCAGTCAAAAATGTTTACCTAGCTCTGTCTTCTGCTTTATGTATATTATCTCATTTAATCTTCATAATACACTAAAAATTGGTTATTTTTATGACTCAATTTTACATTTAAGGAAGCTGAGGCCCAGAAAGGTTAAATAACTTATGTCAGCTCAAAGAGATGATAAATGATGGAAGCCAAAATTCAGAGCCAGGCAGTCAGTCTGTCTCCAGAGCCCATAGTCTTAAAGACTGTGCCATACTGCTGCTACTTAAAAATAACCATGGTAGCTCCCATTTGTTTGTTGCTGAATTTGTTGTTGTTGTTGTTTTTTTGAGACAGAGTCTCACTATGTCACCCTCGGTAGAGTACCATGGTGTTACAGCTCAGAGCAACCTTAAACTCTTGGGCTTAAGTGATTCTCTTGCCTTGGCCTCCCAAGAAGCTGGGACTACAGGCACCTCCCACAACGTCCAGCTGTTTTTTTTGTTGTAGTTGTCATTGTTGATTTTAGCTGGCCTGGGCTGGCTTCAAACCTGCCAACATCAATATATGTGGCTGGCGCCCTTGTTGCTGACTTTTATCAGACAGTGTATCTCCCAGATGACCTCTAAGATCCAAGAGCCAATAACATAATTGAGATGTTATTTCTTTTTCTTTTCTTTTTTTTTTTTTTTTTTGGTGAGACAGAGCCTCAAGCTGTCACCCTGGGTAAAGTACTGTGGCATCACAGCTCACAGCAACCTCCAACTCCTAGGCTCAAACAATTCTCCTGCCTCCACTTCGCAACTAGCTGGGACTACAGGTGCCTGCCACGACATCCGGCTATTTTTTTTTTATTTATTATTAAATCATAGCTGTGTACATTAATACAATCATGGGGTATTCATCACACTGGTTAATATAGCCTTCCTGGCATTTTCTTAGTTATTGTGTTAAGACATTTATATTCTACATTTAGTAAGTTTCACATGTACCCTTGTAAGATGCACCGTAGGTGTGATCCCACCAATCACCTTCCCTCCGCCCATCTACCCCCCTCCCTTTCACTCCCTCTCCCCCTTCCCCATGTTCTTAGGTTACAACTGGGTTATAACTTTCATATAAAAGCCATAAATTAGCTACATAGTAGGGCTGAGTATATTGGATACTTTTTCTTCCATTCTTGAGATACTTTACTAAGAAGAATATGTTCCAGCTCCATCCATGTAAACATGAAAGAGGTATGATGCCCGGCTATTTTTTGGTTGCAGCCATCTTTATTGTTTGGCAGCCCCGGGCTGGATTCAAACCCGCCAGCTCAGGTGTATGTGGCTGGCGCCTTAGCTGCTTGAGCCACAGGCACCAAACCTTGAGATGTTATTTCATAATTCTAAAATTGGCTTCTAGAAAAATCCTGGTGGAACTGTTGATCTAGTCTTGTTTTAGTTCTGCTTTGCCACGGGCAGGTGATCTAACTGCCTAAAATGACCCCTCTGAGTGTCTATTACTGAGTGAATCAGGACCATGTACAGCTCAGGGTGCCTGTGCCATCTCAGCTCTGGGATTCTGGGTCCTGCTCAGCCTGCTCCTTCTTTGAAGAACTGACTGTTCTGTCTTTTGCTTTATGTATAGTTAGCAACATGTTACTAAACTATACTCTTTTCTTTCCCTGCCTTTCCCAGACCTCCCACTCCTGCCTGGTGTTCCAACCCATGCTGTGGCCAGAATATACATTTTGGAATCTCTGTGAGGCCATCTTACAGTTCCAGATGAACCATAGTGTCCTTCAGGTAAGAGTTCAGGGCAGGTCTGACTGGATGGGATGGAAGAAAAGGGTAATACAGATGGACCAGCTTACCATATACGAATCATGATGATTATGATGATTATAGTAGCTACCACTTAGTAAATACCTCTGATTATTTAGCATGTGTCAGGCCCTGGAACATTTTATATGCAGTGTCTCATTTAAGAACCCAATGAACTCTTCCCTTTTGCGGCCGGAGAGGCAGCGGCCAACATGAAGTTCAATCCCTTTGTGACTTTGGACCAAAGCAAGAACTGCAAAAGGCATTTCAGTGCACCTTCCCACATTCACAGGAAGATTATGTCTTCCTCTCTTTCCAAAGAGCTGAGACAGAAATACAATGTTTGATCCATGCCCATCCGAAAGGATGATGAAGTTCAGGTTGTCCAGGGGCATTATAAAGGTCAGCAGATTGGAAAGTAGTCCAGGTTTACAGGAAGAAATATGTCATCTACATTGAGCGGGTGCAGCGGGAAAAGGCTAATGGCACAACTGTCCATGTGTGCATTCACCCCAGCAAGGTGGTCATTACTAGGCTTAAACTCGACAAAGACTGCGAAAAGATCCTTGAACGAAAAGCCAAATCTCGCCAAGTAGGAAAGGAAAAGGGCAAGTACAAGGAAGAAAACAATTGAGAAGATGGAGGAATAAAATAATCTTATATACTTTCATTAAATACTGCTAAAATGAAAGAAAAAAAAAAAAAGAACCCAATGAAGAAATCTAATTAGCCCCCTTTATGGAAATGAGTACATAGAAGAAAAATGAGTTACTCAGGGACATATAATCAATAAGAGATAAGAATGGGTTCCGGGAGGCTTAGGCTGGTGGATTGTTTGAGCTCAGGAGTATGAGACCAGCCTTAGCAACAGCAAGACCCTGTCTCTAAAAGTAGCTGGGCATTGTGGCTCATGCCTATAGTCTCAGCTTTAATTTTTATCACCAGATCTTGAAACAGCTACTCAGGAGTCTAAGGCAAGAGGATTGCTTCAGTCCAAGAGTTTAAGGTTGTTGTATACTATGACACCATTGTACTTTATTAGGGGTGACAAAGTGAAACTCCGTCTCAAAAAAAAAAAAAAAAAAGATAAGAGTGGGGTTTAAGCTACACATCTTTTATCTCTTAAAGACCCAGGAAAAATCTTCTCAGAAAGACTGGCCACGTTTTTTTTGTTTTGTTTTTTTTTTTTGTTGTTGTTGTTTTTTGAGACAGAGTCTCACTTTGTCAACCCCAGTAGAGTGCTATGGCATCATAGCTCACAGCAGCCTCAGACTTTTATGCACAAGCGATTCTCTTGCCTCAGCCTCCCGAGTAGTTGGGACTACAGGTGCCTGCCACAACACCAGGATATTTTTAGGAGTCTCACTCTAGCTCAGGCTGGTCTCTTAACTCCTGAGCTCAGGTGATCCACCTACCTCGGCTCCCAGAGTGCTGGGATTACAGGTGTAAACTACCACACCCGGCCACATTGGCCATTATTCCCTGAAGATGTTACCCTTATAAAAGATTGTAGCAGTAGAGGTATGCAAAATCCCAAATCTTTTACAGAAGAGATTAAAAACAAAGTAACACTGTCTTTCCATTTTATAAAAACTATTGTGCCAAGATTTGAAGTTCTACTTTTAATTTTTATCACTAAATCTTGAAACAGATTTTATTAGCAAGCAGAGTCACACTACAATGGTAGTGTGGGTGGTTGTGGCTTACATATTGAGGGTTTACTATGGCATCTAGGCAATTTCATGTAAGTTTTCTTATTTAACCCAACAACTGAGCAGGTTTGTTGTCCTTATTTTTCAGATTTGGAAACAGAGCAGTAAAGAGATTTAAGTGACTATCCCAAGGCCACAGAACTAGAAACCTGAATTTTAAAAATCAAAGCTAGTGTTGCTTCTTGAGTCTAGAGAGATAATGGCTAGAAAGTAGTAATGGTGTAAGTGAGGGCTTCTCAGTTTCCTTGTTTTTTGTTTGTTTTTAGAGATAGTCTCACTTTGTCACCCTCGGTAGAGTGCTGTGGCATCACAGCTCACAGCAACCTCCAACTCCTAGGCTTAGGCGATTCTCTTGCCTCAGCCTCCTGAGTAGCTGGGACCATAGGTGCCCACCACAATGCCCAGCTATTTTTTTTGTTGCAGTTTGGCTGGGGCTGGATTCGAACCCACCCCCCTCAGTATATATGGCCGGCACCCTACCCACTGAGCCACAGGCACTGCCTCAATTTCCTCGGTATTAGGGTCCCTTTGGAGAATCTAATGAAAGCCAGAGACCTGCGGTCCCCAACACCCAGGCCATGGACTCATACCTGGTACCAGACTGTGATCTGTTAGGAATGGGGCCGCACAGCAGGAGGTAAGTGGCAGGCAAGTGAATGAAGCCTCATGTGTGTATACTCCCCATTGCTTATATCACTGCCTGAGCTCTGCCTCCTGACAGATAAGCAGCAGCATTACACTCTAATAGGAGTATAAACCCTGATGTAAATTGCATGTGTGAGTGACCTAGGTTGAGTGCTCAATACAAGAATTTAATGACTGATGATCTGAGGTGGAAATGTAATGCACTTCAGTCATTCTAAACCCATCCCTCACCCCCACCCCAGTCTGGAAAAGCTGTCTTTCATAAAACTAGTTCCTAGTGCCAAAAAGATTGAGGACTATTGGCATAGACCATCTCTCTAGAAAAATTGCAGATCACTCAAACACATGGACTTGGTGTAGAATTGCACCTGTCACTGAAACACATAGAATACTTTCAGGGCTTTCACATAAGCCCTGAAATCTGTCCATGAATCCTAGTCCAGAATTCTTGATGTAAGTCAGTCAAATCACAAAGATTTGATAATATGTTTGATCATTTAGTCTCAGAATATGAGGAAATGGAAAGAGGAAGTTTAGGACAAGTGAAATGAATAAGAGCAAAGCCTCAATTATCCACTGAGGAATGACTATCAGATTTTTCGATGTGACCAAAGCTTTCTCTAAAACTAAAACTTATTTATATCCTTTTTTGATGGAAAACTTTCTCAAATGTATCTTACAAATAATTCATTGATGCTTACTATATTCCAGGGACTTGCCAATAATAATGATTATTAGAATAATCACATTCTAATGATGATGATAATGGTAACCATCATCTTTAAGCACCTCACTGTACAGCAATGCCCTTGAAAAATAGGACTGTTTGCTGTAAGCTAGATGGCCGCAGAATACCAGGCTTTGGGATTTCTTGGATATTTTTCTATGTCTTTCCTCTTTTATTTCCAGCTGCTATCAATGGCTAATTTTGACAGCATCCTTCTTCCCTTCTCTTCCTATTTACTGCTTTAAATCAGCTATAGGCAAGAAAACCAGTTAGTCAAGCTTGTTAGAATTATGTGTATAGGAGAGTAAATTGGGTCTGCATGAAGCCCAGAGGACCTTGGTGCATGAGGTTTTGTGTATGGATGGATATTCTTATCTCTAATTTGGCTGCTCAGAAGCATTTTATACTAATTTCATATTTCTCAGGTATATTGCACATGGTTGTCAGAGGAGTTAACTCAACTTTCTTTCGTCCCAGAAGTGTTCATTGAGTACCTCATGTGCATCAGGCACTGTGGTAGGCACAGGAGAGTCACTAGTTAGCCAGATATGCAAGGTCTCTGCCTTGGTGAGCTTGTATTCTTACTTGAGGAGACAGAAATAAAGAAATAAACAAATATATAAGACAATTTGATTGTAATAAGGCAATAAATACTACACAGAGTGATATGCTAGAAAGTAATGAAGAGAGTACAAGAATACTAAAGTATTAAAGTTTACAGCTCGGTGTGGTGGTTCACTTATATAATCCTAGCACTTTGAGAGGCCAAGACAGGAAGGTTACTTGAGGCCAGGAGTTCAAGACCAGTCTGAGCCAAGAGTAAGACCCTATCTCTGCCAAAAATAGAAAAATTAGCCAGGCATCATGGCACATGCCTGTAGTCCCAGCTACTCAGGAGGCTGAGGTAAGAGGATCACTTGAGCTCAGGAGTTTGAGGTTGCAGTGAGCTGTGATGATGCCACTGCCTTCTAGCCTAAGTAACAGAAGGAGACCCTGTCTCAAAACCTAAATGAGAAAATAAGTTTGGGTCTTGGAAGAACAAAAAAAGAGGCCAGCCATGCCTGAGGGAGAAGCCATGAGACAAGGCAAGACTCAGAGTTAGGCCTCTGATCAGTACCTTTTGGGCCTGGAATAAAGCTGTAGGATTCTAATTAGGGAATGACAGGATCAGATGTGCAGGTTGTAAAACTCACTCAGGATTTTCAGAAGGCAGGAGGTGAAGCCAACAGACTTTTGCAGTAGTTCAGATGAGAGATGTGCCTAGAGGTATAGGAGGATTGAAGATGGGAAATAAAAACCAATGTGAAAATGGAAACAAATGAAACTACATATATCAAGGTGATACAGAGGTGATACCTCTCAGAGAAAGGAATTAATTCAAGGTGCCTAGACACAGTTCTCTGACTATTCAAACTTTTTGTTTTGAGACAGGTTCTCACTTTATCGCCCTCGGTAGAGTGCCATGGTGTCACACAGCTCACAGCAACCTCCAACTCCTGGGCTTAGGCAATTCTTTTGCTTCCAAGTAGCTGGGACTACAGGCGCCCACCACAATGCCTGGCTATTTTTTGTTGTTGTTGCAGTTTGGCTGGGGCCAGCTTTGAACCTGCCACCCTCGGTATATGGGGTCAGCACCCTACCCACTGAGCCATAGGTGCTGCCAGACACCCGGCTATTTTTACAGATGAGGTCTCCCTCTGACTCAGGCTGGTCTTGAACAGGTGAGCTCAGGCAATCCACCCTCCTTGGCCTCCCACATGCTAGGATTATAGGCATGGGCCACTGTGCCTGGCCTAAGACCAGATTGATCTTTGCGGCCTTTTCTCACATCTCTCTGTTAAATACCCTGTAGTGTGGCCAAACCAGACTCTTTACAGTTCCTTAATCCCATACCCTTCAATATCCTACCTCTATTCTGTGCTCTTGTCCCATTACCCAAATTCCTGTTGCCTAATCTGAGCTATTCTGTTTCTAGGCCCAGACCAGTGTGTCCTTAAGGAAGCCAGGGCAGAGGGCAGGCTTGAGGCTCTGGATGTAGAGTAGCTAACTAGGAGGAAGGAAGCTGGTGGATGCTAAGGGAAGCAGGAACTCACCTACAAGTCCTTGGTATCTGAAGGGACCAGGATAGTCTCCAGGTCTTAGAGGTTGCCAAAGGGAGATCTTGATTAGGATGTAGTAGAACATTTCAGCAAGGAGGCAGGGACAGATAAGGAATCTTTTTTTTTTTTAGAGACAGAGTCTTACTTTGTTGCCCTCCGTAGAGTGCTGTGATATCACAGCTCATAGCAACCTCCAGCTCTTGGGCTTAGGCAATTCTCTTGCCTCAGTCTCCTGAGTAGCTGGGATCATAGGCACCCGTCACAACGCCCAGCTATTTTTCTGTTGCAGTTTGGCCAGGGCTGGCTTTGAACCCACCACCCTCTGTATATGGGACCAGCGCCCTACTCAGTGAGCCACAGGCAGTGCCCCAGATAAGTAATCTTAAGGCTTAGGGAAGGGGTGGGCAGCAGTGCAGAGGTACTGATCCTCAGTTATCAGTTGCATGGACAGTAATTCCATAAATGGTCATTGACAGAGATGAGTAAAGTGTCTACCTAATCTCCAAGGATGATATTAGAAAGGAAGAAGATACATGTGCCCACTAAGCTGCATGCATTTGTCACAGTTTAATTCTGGCTGGATTGACCATTGTATTTTCAGTGCTCTTCAGGCAGTCACTCTCTTGTCTTTAGGAAAAGTTAAAACTTGAGTTATTCTCAGACACTGTGACTTTCAATCACGGCACTGCCTACTGAGGCTGGTTGACTAGATTGTACAGTCACTTAACCCCTCAGAATATCATTTTCCTTATCTATAAAATTAGAGGATTGATAATTATATTACCTACCTTGCAGGTTTGTGATAGGATTCAATAAGCTAACACATGTGAAATGATGGGAGTAGTGCCTGGAACCAAGTTCATTTTCAGAGAACAGAAGCCAGTGTTGTTACATGTAGACCTCTGCGCCTTTCATCAGACTTCTGTCTCTGGGAAAGCACCCTGCTCATCCTGTCCCAGTATAGTTCCCCAAGCAGGGAGACTCTGCGGGCACTTAGGAACATCATGTCTCTGGTAGGAGGTGCTCTCTGTGCCTGAGGGCAGCCCTCAAAAATGCATTTCCATGCTATTGACCTCAGCATGCTGGCTGTGGCTTAGGGGAAGACATTTCATTGGGTAATAAATATTTTGAGGCTCAGGACCTGCAACCTCTCTCCAGTGAAGTGTTAGAGGACTTGTGGATTTAAGTACAGAAAAACGATTACATCTTGTTCTCTGATTCTACCAAGTAGAGAACAGAAGCAGATTTAATTCCTATAAGGTATGTAGATTAATAGATTAGAGCCACATTTTCCAAAGTGAGCATTGTATTAGATCTGTACAGTAATTCTCTAAGGAAATAATTAATCTCCTTATATACCCCTGATTGGTCATCATTGAAAGAAAGTAGACGTGTGGTCAGGAAGAAAGAAGTGGACCTTTAGGACTTCTGTTAGGTTGGATTTTCTAAGGATGAATGCCTGAGAAGAATTTAGAGCACATCTGAAACTGGAAGGTTATCTCTAGACCAGTTTTTTCAACCTTTTTTATCTCACAGCACACTAGAACCTATAGTTAAACTGCCGAGGCACACTTAAATTGTTGATCCAAAAAAAAAATGTAAAAAATATATATGCTTTGCTTGAACTTCTTTTCTTTTTTTTTTTTTTTTTTTGAGTCTGGGCTCATTGCTTGTGGCTCAAGCGGCTAAGGTGCCACCCACATACACCTGAGCTGGTAGGTTCGAATCCAGCCAGGCCCACCCGCCAAACAACAATGATGGCTGCAACCAAAAAATGGCCAGGCGTTGTGGTGGGCGCCTGTAGTCCCAGCTACTTGGAGGCAGAGGCAGGCGACTTGCTTGAGCCCATGAGTTTGAGGTTGCAGTGAGCTGTGATGCTACAGCACTCTACCCAGAGGGACAGCTTGAGGCTCTGTCTCAAAAAAAAAAAAAGAAGAAGAGTCTCACTTTGTCGCCCTTGGTAGAATACTATGACATCACAGCTCACAGCAACCTCCAACTCTTGGGCTTAGGTGATTCTCTTGCCTCAGCCTCCTGAGTACCTGGTACCACAGGCGCCCACCACAACGCCCGGCTATTTTTGTTGTTGTTGCAGTTTGGCCGGGGCCAGGTTTGAACCCGCCACCCACAGTATATGGGGCTGGTGCCCTACTCACTGAGCCACAGGCGTCACCCTGCTTGAACTTCTTTCAAAAATATTTCATTAATCTTTGGAAATTTTCACAGCACACCTAAGATCCTCTCCCAGCATGCCAGTGTGCTATTGCTCACCAGTTGAAAATCACTGATCTATACCTTTTAGAGGCTGGACAGATATCCAGATGCACATCACCAGCTCCTCCACTCCATTCCTAGGAAGTAGACCTTATGCATAGGCACAATATATATTTCCTATTGTCCTCCCAAGAAGCCATCTTAATGGAGATGCCAAGGGTACTTTGACCAGCTGTGTGACCCAGGCCAAGTCCCCTCTCATCTCAGCCTCAGTGTCCTGGTTTGTAAAATGTGGAGGCTGGAACAGATAGCCTTTAGGACCTCTCCCACTCTGTCATTCTAACAATGAACCACTGATTCTTGGCACATAGGGGCCGGGCTCTGCCTTGGCTACAGCTCCCATTGCTGGTAGTGTGTGAGGTGGCCATTTGGAAGAAGTCTGCGCCTCTTAAAGTGCCTTTACCCAGTTCCCTATTTCCTCCCTCTGTGGTTGGGTGCCTCCCATCCTTTTTGTCTGCCAGAACTTAGCCTGCATAGCTTTGACCATAGCAGTAGTGATGTGATAGAAGACCAGCTGACAGTCAGTAGCCAGACACTAGGCTAGCATTCATTATCTCATTTTTTCTGAAACAACCCAGTGAGGTGGGTGTTATCATCCTCATTTTGTAGATTAAGAAGTAGCCTCAGGTGAGAAAGTCCTTTGGACAAAATCTTCTTGAACCCCAGTATTCCAGGTGGACTCACTCTGGCCTGAGCAAGCTCTTCCGTCTCATACACATTTGCTCATTATTCCCACTGCCAGAATATTCTCTCTCCATATGCCTCATCTCTGTCCGAATCCTCCCAGTTGGTTAAAAGCCAACTCAAATTCTGCCTATCCATGAGGTCTTACTGCTCCTTGACTTTCATCAGCCACAATTGTTTTCACCTCTGAGCTTGCATGGTCCTTGCTCTTGCTTCCCTGATGATCTTCACCACGTTCTGTCTTGTATTCTGGTACTTTCTGTATATGACTGTCCTAATCAGCCTGTAAGCACCTGGATTGCTGGGACTGTGTCCTGTGTATCTCCATATCCCCAACAAAGTCCTGTACTTAGGACCCAGAGTTTCTTCTGACCAAGGCCAGGAAAAAGGCCTTCCAGCAAGAGGGAGGGCCTTAGCAACAACTGCTCAAGCCCGTAGTCTTCATAGCTACACGTGACTCATCGCAATAGCAGAACTCTTAAATGCCTGGGATCATTCGAGAGTCTAGAAGGGGGATATTCCAGAAATCTCATTTTTCATCTTTATTCACGTAATAAATCTTTATTGTTGAGAGAGTGTAGCAAATCACTTACCTGCTCTGTTCCCAAAGAAGGGACCTCTCTCACAGTTCCAGTGTGAGGATCAAATGAGACAACAGACAAAGCGTTTGTGTATGTGCTAGCTATTCAGGCATCCTCAAACTTTTGAAACAGGGGACCAATTCACTGTCCCTCAGACCATTGGAGGGCCAGACTATAGTTAAAAAAAAGAAAAACTATGAACAAATTCCTGTGCACACTGCACAGATCTTATTTTGAAGTAAAAAAAAAAAACAAACGGAAACAAATATAATCACACTGCCTCATGTGGTGCAATTTGAGGACCCCTGCTTTTACATGATAAAGACAGAGCATTCTTTACAGGCTGTTTACAGGCTGGTTAGGGCAAAGACATATACATAAGATACCACAACATAAAGTAGAATGTAGGTAAGGATCATGGAAACAGTTTCTCACACATGGGCTAAGTTTGGCAGGAACAGAGAACATCAGTGAGGCACAGCACGCCTTGGTTCTGTTCCAAAGAGATTTTTCCCTTTCCTGTGTCAGGAGCATCCGCCCTACCCTCCTGGGATTACATGATCAGTCAACTGAGTGTTTCACACGTATAAGGCACCCCAAGTGCCAGAGAAGAAAAAGCACAGTCCCTGCCTTCTAGGAGTTTATGGTTTGTCTAGAGACACATAGATATGAGAAGTGCTTCTCAGAATGTTCATGGGAGGATCATTTGCTGGAAGAATCAAGGCTGGAGGCAAATCTGAAGCTGAACACTGAAAAGTAGCTTAGAGAATGGGAAGGAGGTACCCTCAAAGGCCAAAGGAAGTGACCTGATGGACATTCCCCAGACAGGAATCCTTGCAACAGAGAATGGACAATAAATGACTTGTGTGCTGAACTCAGCGGCTCACGCCTGTAATCCCAGCACTCTGTAAGGCCAAGGGAGGTGGACTGCCTAAGCTCACCGCTGAAGACCCCATCTCTAAAAATAGCCAGGTGTTGGGGTGTGTACCTGTAGTCCCCACTACTAGGGAGGCTGAGGCAAGAGAATCTCTTGAGTCTAAGACTTTGAGGTTGCTGTGATCTGTGACACCACAGCACACTACTGAGGGCGACAAAGTGAGACTCTGTCTCAAAAATAAATAACTTGTAAGATTGCTGTTTCTGAGATCCTGCCAATATGCTAAAGAGGATTTTGCATATATTATCTCTAATCCTTAAAATCACTCTTCAAGGTAGGCACAACCCCCACTTTACAGTAAAGAAACGAGGTTAGGAGAGGATTTGCCCAAAGCTACAAAGCTAGCTGGTGGGGGAATCAGAAGTCAGACCCATATTTGCCTTCTTTGCTTCTAAATGCAAACCTGCAAAAAAATTGATACAGGTGTTTCCGCACAAAGCAAGTCAAGATGGACCCAGAACTGCCACTGTCCTGCCTGTACGGCATAGACATTACTCACCACACACCTTCTCCTGAGCTTTTCCAAATCTGGTACATATTCTCCAGTGTTCCACTTCACTTGGCCAACCCCGTGCCCCACATCCTATCTCATCTATCTCAATTCCACCCACACCTAAAAATGGTCTCCACATCCCAATCCCCATTTTTCTCTAGCAGAAGGCCCGAGATATGTATGCTGAGGAGCAGAAGTGGCAGCAGCTAGAGAGGGACCAGGCGGCAGTGACAGAGCAGCTGCTGCGAGAGGGGCTCCAGGCCAGTGGGGACGCCCAGCTCCGATGGACACGCTTGCACAAGCTCTCAGCCAGACGGGAAGAGCGAGTCCAAGGCTTCCTGCAGGCCTTGGAACTCAAGCGAGCTGACTGGCTGGCACGTCTGGGCACTGCATCAGCCTGAGGGAGGCTGGCCACCTGCCACTTTGCCCTGCCTTCTGCCTCCAGGGCCCCACTCCCTTTCTCTTCCTGGTGAAAGGCACCTCCCTCCTGTGATGAATTGTGTTTCCTTTGCTTGGCAGGCAGGGGAATCCCCTCCTCCCCTCAGTCTGCTGGCCATGGATACCTTTGGGCTGCCTGGGACACTGAACCCTGGAGAGGATTGAGGATGAAAGTCTCCCACAAGTACACAAAATCCAACTCTGGTCCTTAATAGGTTTGGAGAGCAGGAGGTCCCAACTCATGGGCTGCCTGTACTCCTAGATGCACTTTTCTTTTTCCACCAGCTCATTCTTCAACACACAGAATTTCAGGGAAGAGGGCTTTCAAAACCCTACCCCTTTACCCATCCATCTTAGCCTTCTACCCAACTTCACAAAAGATTTGGCTCTACCTTGGCTCTGCTGGTAAATAACTAATAGGGAGCCAGTTATTTGGGCAATGAAGAAAGGGGCGGGAGAGACAGAAAATTTGCCCATCTGCTGCTCCTCCCCTTGGCTCTCCACCTGGGATTTGCTATTGAATGTCTACCCCCTCCCACCACACAGTGCTGATTGCTCACTGAAAGGCTCAGCGCCCCCAATGTCCATCGGAAGCCTGGCGGGTGATTACAATCCAATTACCTATTGTCAACTCAGCCCACACAAGCTTTTCTCCTCTTGCAGGGCATGGGGCTAGGCTCCACTCCCAAGTGAGACCAGCCCCCTCTATGGTACCATGGTACAGGGTAACAGAAAGGTTTGTAGGCCCTGATGACTAATCCAACACAAGGCTTCCCTGTAACATGTCAGGGCCAAGCAGAACCAAGCACTTCAACTGACTGCCTTCTACCCTCACCATCTCCAACTCTGATTCCCACTTCCAATCTTTGAGATTTCTCTCAGCCTTTTGACCTGACTCCCTCTCAGTAGGCCCTGAGATGATTTATTCTCAGCATGGCAAGATTCATTACAGGCCTCTGCTTGTGAGGGTCCAAGGCTGTGTTCTTTCCCTTTCCATCCTCTGTCAGGCCTTGCTGCAGAGCTGCTGAGAGGATTAGTGCCTTTGAAGAGCTGCCTGCCTGAGCAACTCTGCTTCAGGTGCCCCACAAGCAAGTACCAGCCCTTGACACCAACCTAATGCTGCTGTTTTTTGTCGTTCCATTTTACTTTCCACAAGCTGTTTCCCCCAGTGTCTCCCTGTTGGGGACAGGTGGGATCTTGCAAGCAATGTTTTAAGAGCTTACTTTTTAGACCCTTAACCTTCCTATGCCCCAGTCCCTTCCTGTGCCTAGATACCTGGTGTTAGAGACCCTTCAGCCATGGGGAATCAAGTACTAAGACGTGCACCCTTTGACAAACCCCCCTGCACACCTGGTACTCACCACTACCAATCCTGGCACAGGGTTCCTGGAGAGCAGGTGCTGTACATATTCCAGCTTTACAATGGGCCTGTTGACAACCTTAATTAGGGAGGTATGAATTATGCGGCTGTAATGCAGAGCCCTACAATTAAGGCGGGAATGAGGGCTAGAGGCAGCAAACGGGATCTGCCCTGTGAGTGTGGCTGTTGAGCCCCATCTCCTTTCTGTGTCTCACTTACGAATACAACTGGGGTACAATAAGTGGTGATTGTGGAGGCTAGTGTCTCTTTGGTCAGAAGTCCGGTATGCTGGGAAAGGTACACAGGGTGGAGTACAGAGGAACTGCACCAGGAGGCACTGCAGGAGTGGAAAGAGGCAGAGGCCATTGCCACCCAGGAGCCAGAGCTGCAAAATAGTTGAACTCAATTTGCTTTGTACAAATCAGATTCAACCCTTCTCTCAAGAAATCAGGTGAGACCCTTGTGAGTGCCCTCCTACCTGTGAGCCAAGACCTCATTTGAGGACATTTATGTTATTCTTGTGTTTTCCTGGGTTTCAAATAGAATGTTTTAAATTCTTAGACGTAAAACTTGTTTGCTAACTGCCTCAGAACACCTTTTGTTTTGCTCCTGCAATTGCCTGTCCTCCCCCAGGTGCGCTTGGCTAGCTCCAGGACCCCTGGCTTTGGGCTGGGGAACACTGGAAGAGCCCTTTTGCCATCTCAACACCTGTTCCTCTACTTACTTCCTAATCTCTAGGCGCTTTCTTACACCCTTCTTTTCCTCGCGCAAGTGACTGGCAGCCAACTTGTCAGTGCGGAAGGAGGGATTTCGCCAGCTGCGTCTGCAGCGCCCAGGCTCGGTGGCCGCGTCGGGTGGGGGCAGCTGAGCTAGATGTCTCCCAGACGGCTGGAGCGTAGGAGGAGGGAGCGCCGTTAGACCTATTTGGCGGCCGCTCTACATCATTCTGTAGAGGATCCTGAGGTTTGGGGGCACAAGGGACTTAAGGGCAGGTGTCGTGGGGGCTTCCATATCATTTGGGGTGGCGACTGTGCAAGGGGTGCTGAAAGGACAGCTCCTACCTGCCCCACAGTAACCCGGAAGGCACCTCTGAGCGAGGAGTCTCCCCCTCAAACCCCTACCCCACCTCGAGTGGGCCGCCTTCCAAGTGAGGTGCGCGAAAGGCTTCCCTAGACTGGTAGCTCGGAAGGACTCACGTCCGGCTGCGCCAAGCTGCCTTCCCCGCTCTTTTCCCACTTCAGCGTCAGCCTAGGCCCCGGGAACCGTAGCCTGTACCTCAGGCGCGCGCTTCCTCCCGCCTCCAGTGGAGCAGGGTGTTGCGGCCAGACATCGCAAATCCCTCTTCTAGGGCCCCCAGCGGGAGCAGGAAGGAAAGCCGCTAAGATGCGTCCTGAGTGTCGCACGGCCTGGAGAAGTGGGTAGCACTGTTGCATAAGATGGAAGGAACTTAGTAGTTTGCAAAACCCAGCTCTTGGCGGGAGCCGGAACCCTACAGCCTAGCGAATAGCGCACCCTCCTCATTTATTGCCTTCGATGCACGCCTCCCCCACTGCGCCCCCACCCCTCGGCGCGTCGCCGTCTCACGCTCCCTCCCTCTCCCCCCACCCTCTCCTCACTCCCTCCAGAGGAGGTGAGTTTAAACCCCGCCCACGTGACCCCAGCTGGGCCAATGAGCGGCGGCGGGAGGTGAAATCCGGTTCTAACCGGTCCGGGGCTCCCAGCGCTATAAAAACTTTATAAACCCCCCGGAGCCCGAGCAGTGTGAAGAAGAGGAGGCGAGAACGACCCCCGGACCGACCAAATCTCGCGCGTCGCTGCATCCCTGCGTACAGCGCCTACGTCCCGCCGCCGTTGCCACCATGCCCAAGAGAAAGGTACGTGGCGCGAGGGCCCCAGGCGCTGAGCCGCCGCCACCACCACTGCTGCAGCCGCTGCTGCCTCAGTTCAGGCCACGAGAATCGGCGCCGGGCTGGTACAAGCGCAGCCGCCCGGCGCGGGGGCTCCAGGCGGTGCCGAGCGGCCTCGGGCTAACCCTGCGCTGTTCGGCTGCCCGCGGGCGCCAGAGGCCATATTGGAGGAGCGGCGGCCGCGGCGGGAGGAGCCATGTTGGCGGCTGTTTATTCCGCTCTCCTCGGGCTCGTCGCGCTCGCCCCGTGCCCCCTCCCCCATCGCCAGGCCCCCCTCCCTCCCCTCCCTGCGGGCGGGCAATTCAAACCCGAAAGGGCGGGAAGGCGGCGCTCCGGGTTGGCGGGCGGGGGAACGCGCTGCCGCCAAAAAACCGCCGCCGTGAGGGGGCGGGGCCGCTAGCCCCGACGGGCGGGGCTTGTCCGGTGTGGCCCCGCCCTGCCCGCCCACGTTCCCCGTGCACAAGACGCGCGCGCCGCCGCCCACGAGTTCCCTGGGCTGCGCGCGCTTTCCCGCTCCTGCCGCGACAGTTGCCATGGCAACGGCGCTCGGCTCCGCCTCCGGAGGGGTTTACACCATCTGCAGCTGTTGCTCCAGCCTGGCTCGGTGGCGGGGCTCTGGCCACCCTCTGCGGCTTCGCTCCGGTTTAGCCCGCGCTTCCCTGGGCCGGGAGGCCTGGACTCCCGACACCAGCCCTTCCTGTACACGCTTAAATACTTGAGTAAGCTTACAGTTTCCTAAAGCACTCTGCTCATTTGCATCGGAGCTGGGCGTGTCGAAAACTTAAGATTCGTACTTGTCCTGAAAAGTTGCGTGAATGACTTACTTAATTTTCTTCTACTGGGCTCTGTTGAACTTAAAGAATCCCTAAGAACTACCTCAAAAGCTAGTTTTTTGTTTCTTTCAGGCTGAAGGGGATGCTAAAGGAGATAAAGCGAAGGCAAAGGACGAAGTAAGTCGTCTTCATTCTCTGTAAGGGTCATACAAAGGCTTGGACTAGTAAAGATCACAAAAATCATTTGGTGGTAATTAAGCATAACCCTACTGCTGAGTTTACCTAAATAAGCTCTCTTCAATTTCTATGTTATATAGTCTAGACCAGATTGACACCACAACTTTTGTTTTGGTAAAGTGACTTCTGTCCTATTTATAATTTTCTTATTATTTTTAATAGCCACAGAGAAGATCCGCAAGGTTGTCTGCTGTAAGTGCATGCTTTTAATTTTTCATATTTCTGAAACTAAGAAACACTGTAAAACAATTACCTTTGTTTCTCTTGAGTCATGGTTAGTTATCTATGCTAATTTGCACTGTTGCCCATTTGGTGGTTGCTGTTTCTGAAATTCTGATGGTTATAGCCAAAGTGGGACACCTCAGAGTGTTACTTGAGTGGGTTTCTGAAGATCTGACAGAAAACTGAGATAGAGGAGAGAGTTCTCTATTATTGGTACTGTAGGTTGGTTGCAGGTTGTTTTCTTTGGTCTGTTGTACTGATGTTCTTTTTCCTCTTTTTTCTGGTAACAAAAAGAAACCTGCTCCTCCAAAGCCAGAGCCCAAGCCTAAAAAGGCCCCTGCAAAGGTTAGTGGTGTCATCAGAAATAATTTTTACAGGATGAGGACTGTCCTCCAATAACTTCATTCACTGTAATGGTGACTTCACATAAATGGATGTTATAAATTGTTATGGTAGCTTGCCTTATATCTTATGTAACAGTGATTTCCTAATCAAGAATTCTGTCATCAGTTTACAGAAAATTCTACACTTTTAAATGTTAATAACTTGGGTGGCACCCATGGCTCAGTGGGTAGGACACCCGCCCCATATACCGAGGGTGGTGAGTTCAAATCCTGTGCGGTCAAACTGCAACAAAAAATTGGTGGGTGCCAGTAGTCCCAGCTACTGGGGAGGCTGAGACAGGAGAATCACCTAGCCCAGGAGTTGGAGGTTGCTGTGAGCTATCATGCTACAGCACTCTACTGAGGGCAATAAAGTAAAACTCTGTCTCTTAAATAAATAAATAAATGTTAATACCCAAGTGTTTTAAGCTGATTTTTTTTATTCTACTTAGATACTAATATTTGTGTAGTAAAAACCACAGCAGATGTATAGATAACAGACTTACAAGTGAGAGTTTTGTGTGTGATATTACCTTTAATAAATAATCCTATCTTATGCAGAACTTAGCAGACTCCTGGTGCTACAAAACAAGGGAGAAACAGTTCTATTTTCCCCCCACCCCTTTTTTTAGAAGGGAGAGAAGGTACCCAAAGGGAAAAAGGGAAAAGCTGACGCTGGCAAGGAGGGGAATACCCCTGCAGAAACTGGAGATGTCAACACAGACCAGGCACAGAAAGCTGAAGGTGCTGGAGATGCCAAGTGAAGTGTGTGCATTTTTGGTAACTGTGTACTTCTGATGCCTGTACAGTTTGAAATACTATTTTTTATCAAGTTTATAAAAATGCAGAATTTTGTTTTACTTTTTATTAAGCTATGTTGTTAGCACACAGAACACGTCATCGTTTTTTTGGGGAAGGGGCATATGTCACTAATAGAATGTCTCCGAAGTTAGATTGATATGAGGGAAAATGTATTTTCCCTCTAGTTTTGAGAGACTTCCTTTTGGGTTCCAAGAGGAGGGATTTTCTAATGTTGACACACAGCCTCCTCAGCACAAATGCCTTGCGGTATAAAAAAAAAACAACTATTTTTAATTTAATCATAGCTTTGTACATTAATGCAGTCATGGGGTACAATGTGCTAGTTTTATATACAATTTGAAATATTTTCATCGAACTGGTTAACATAGCCTTCATGGCATTTTCTTAGTTATTGTGTTCTGAAATTTAAATTCTGCATCTAGTAACTTTCTCTGAACCCTTCTAAGATGAACCGTAGGTGTGGTCACACCAATTACTCTTCTTCTCCCCTCTCCTCCCATGCCCCTTGCCCCATATTCTTGTGTTGTAATTGCGTTATACTTTTCATATAAAAGCTATAAATTAGTTTCATAGTAGGGCTGAGTATATTGGATACTTTTTCTTACATTCTTGAGATACTTTGCTAAGAAGAATAATTTCCAGCTCAATCCATGTAAACATGAAAGAGGTAAAGTCTCCATATTTCTTTAAGGATGCATAATATTTCATAGTGTAAATATAAACCAATTTGTTTTTATGTCCTTTTTTTCCCTCTGCCTTCAGCATAGTCTTAACTCCCTTAAACCCAGACACCTCTTAGGACCTGACCCCAAATAATTGGTTAGTAGTATGTCAAGGAATCTGGACGTTTCCAATAATTTACACCACTGAGATGGCATCCCCTTAAAAGAGCAGCGGCTCCATTTGTAGACTGATGGATCTTCAGATAAATTCTGCCATTTTCATTTCATTTCCTGAAAGTCAGGGTCGGCTTGTAAAAAGTTGTTAAACAACAGCCTAAATGTGAAATGTCAACCTGCACTCTAAACATTTCCTGTTCAGAGCATCAAATGAAGACTTCATTGGGTTTTATAGGGCTCTGGGTCTTTGGTAGACCATTGAAGAAGGGAGTTTGAAAGTTGTTGTAAACTGTTAACTATCTTCGGCCCCTGTCCTGCCTGAAATGCCATGATTTTTTATTAAATTTATCTTTAATAAAGCTGGATAAACTTTGGCAAAAAAAAAAAAAAAAAAAAAAAAACTCCAGGGGTATTGGGTAGTGCCTGTGGCTCAAAGGAGTAGGATGCCAGACCCATATGCCAGAGGTGGTGGATTCAAACCTGGCCCTGGCCAAAAACTGCCAAAAGGAAAAACAAAACAACCTCCAGGGGTATCTAGTCATAGGGGGGAGCACCCAGCCTTTTGCTTTTATGAGCCTTACACCTAGGATCTCATATATCCGAGAAAAATCTCCTCGAGCATCTGATAGAGTGAGGGGAAGGAAGCGATCTTGAAATACACCAGAGCATTCAGTTCTTCTTAACAAGCTCTGCCCTCAGATCTAACTAGTTAACCAGAACCTAAACTAATGGGAGAAGGAACCTAATTGATCTGGGGGAAGGGAACACCCAACTCCACTCCACTCTACATACCCAAGAGGGAAAAGAGAAATACTCAGCGCCAGCCCATTCTAGCCATCCTAAAAAGAGAGGGGAAAACTGAGAAATATTTGTTACGCTTGCAGTACTGAGGCATAGGTTTATTACAAGGCTGATACCTAATCATAGGAATATAAAACATTTTTCCCTGCCCCCCTGCACTTTACCATCACACCAATGAAAGCCTACTGACAGCAGTTCTTTTTACCTTGTATATCAAGTCCAGCTAGCAAGAAGAAAATTATAAGGAATACTAAAAGGCAAAAAACAGTTTGAGGAAACAAAGCAAGCAAAAGAACCAGATGTGGCAGGGATATTGGGATTTTTAGACAGGGAATTTAAAACTGTAATTAATATGCTAAGGACTCTAGTGGATAAAGTAAATATCACGTAAGAACAGACAAATCCTAAGAAAGAATAAAAAATAAACACTAAAGATCAAAAACACTATACCAGAAATGAAGAATGCCTTTGATGGGCTTGAGAGCAGACTAGACAGAGTGGAGGAAAGACTCTCTGAACTTGATAATACATCAATAAAAGACTCCAAAATGGAAAATCAAAGAGAACAAAGACTTAAAATAGAGCAGAATATCCAAGAACTATGGAACGATAAAAGGTGTAAATGCATATAATGAAAATGCTAGTTGGAGAGGGAAGAGAGAAAGGAACAGAAGCAATATTGGAAACACTAGTAACTGAGAATTTCCCAAAATTAATGTTTGACACCAAACCAGAGGTCCGGCAAGCACAGAGAACACCACAAATAATAAATGGTAAAGAAGAAAACATAGAAACCTTACACCTGGGCATCTCATATTTAAACTAAAGATAAACAATCCTGAAAGAAGGCAGAGAGGAAAAACACCTAAAGAGGAGCAAAGAACTCTTTCATCTCGGCCGCCAACATGCCATCCAGATTGAGGAAGACCCGGAAGGTTTGGGGCCACGTGAGCCATGGTCATGGCTGTATCGGCAAGCACAGGAAGCACCCAGGAGGCCGAGGCAGTGCTGGTGGCATGCATCATCACAGGATTAACTTCGACAAATATCACCCAGGTTACTTTGGGTAAGTTGGTATGAGGCATTACCACTTAAAGAGGAACCAGAGCTGTTGCCCAACTGTCAACCTTGATAAATTGTGGACATTGGTCAGTGAGCAGACACGGGTAAATGCTGCCAAAAACAAGACAGGAGTTGCTCCCATCATTGATGTAGTATGATCGGGCTACTACAAAGCTCTGGGGAAGGGAAAACTCCCAAAGCAACCAGTCATTGTGAAGGCCAAATTCTTCAGCAGAAGAGCTGAAGAGATTAAGGGTGTTGGAGAGGCTTGTGTCCTGGTGGCTTGAAGCCAAATGGAGGGGAGGTTCATTAAATGCTATTTCCTTGTAAAAAAAAAAAAAAAAAAAAAAAAAAAGAGGAGCAAAGAGAAGAAATTACCTCCAACTTCTTTTCAGAGCCATGCAAACAGGAAGAGAGTAAAGTGAAATATATAAACTGTTAAAGGAGAAAAAAATCACTTTGCTAGAATTCTGTACCCTCAAAACTATCTTTCAAAAGTGAAAGAAAATAAGACTCTAAAGCAAGTAAAAATTGAGAGAATTTTTTTGCTAATAGACCTTCCTTGAAAGAATTCAAGGAATTCAACTTCCTTTAAAAAATTCATTGGAGAAAAAGAAACTAGATCAGAAATGAAAGGAAGAGCCTCAAAGAAGGAATAAATGAAATTAAAATAAACACTTTAAATTTCTTATTTTTAACTGATCTAATAGATAAAAGTTCATTCAAAATAATGAAGCAACAATGTATTTAATTATGTATATTTATTTATATATCATATATATGCTTACATATGCTTGTCTATAAATGAAATGAATGATAGAAATGATGCAAGGGATGGGAGGAAGGAATTAGGATTTCTTTTATCAGAAGTTGCTCATACTGCCCATTAAGTGGTATAGTGTTATTTGCAAAAAGACTTGGATTAAATGTATATTACAAACTCTAGGGAAACCACTTTAAAAAGTGGGGGAGGGGAAAGCATAATTGACATTCTAACAAAGGAAAAATCATAGAATAATTTAAAAAGCTCAATTAGGCTGGACACTGTGGCTCATGCCTGTAGTCCTAGCACTCTGGGAGGCTGAGGCATGTGGATTTCATGAGCTTAGGAGTTCAAGACCAGCCTGAGCAAGAGTAAGACCCCCATCTCTACTAAAAACATAAACAAGAAAATTAGCCAGGCATTGTGGTGCAGGCCTGTACTTCCAGCTACTTGAGAGGCTGAGGCAAGAGGGTCACTTGAGCCCAGGAGTTTGAGGTTGCTATGAGCACTCTAGCCTGAGGCAACAGACTGAGATGCTGTCTCAAAAAATAAATAAAATTTTCAATTGAAACCATAAAAGACATAAAAAGAGTAGAAAACTAAAAGAAGAACAAATAATGAATAGAAAACAGTAACAAATGTGATAAATATTAACCCAGGTACAGTGTTCCCTCACCACTTCGCGCTTCATGTTTTGCGGCTTCAGTGCTTCATGGGTTTTTCCAAAATATTCATCAAAAAATAAAAATGAAAAAATACAACCATGTCAGCAGCCACATTGTGGAAAGGAGCGTTGTTTCATGTTGATGCACAAGACAGAAGGATCCCTGAATGTCAAACAAAGAGATGAGTTGACTCAGAGTACATACCACTGGCTCTCATAAAGGCGCATGATTGGTTTCCAGTGCAACATCGACCAATGAGAGTACGAGTAAATTTATCCCTGTGAGTTGATTGTCTGAGCATCATCGCAGCCTCACCTAGCATCTTCTCTTGTTGTATCTCGCCAGTCTTGTCCATGATGTTGACTGTCTTGCATACTGTATTTTAGTGTTGTGTTGGTGATAACTTGTTTTGTTTAAGAGATAACTTTTTTTATTAATTAAGCCCTTATAATGCCGCTTAAGCGCTGTGCCCCTGCGAAAGCTTCCTCCGGGGCATACACAAAAATTCCTAGGGGCAAATCCTACTTCGTGGTTTTTCAACTTTCATGGAAGGTTCTGGTCCCCATTAACCGCGAAAAATGAGGGATCACTGTATATCAATAGTCCCTATGAATACCAATGATCTAAATGCACCAATTAAACGAGAGAGATTGGCTGAGCTCTGTGGCTCACGCCTATAAAGAGCACTCTGAGAGGCTGAGGAGGGTGCATCACCTGAACTCAAGAGTCTGAGACCAGCCTCAGCAAATGTGAGACCCCCACCTCTACTAAAAATAGAAAAACTAGCTGAGCATTGTGGCAGGTACCTCTAATCCCAGCTACTTGGAAGGATGAGGCAGGCTGATGGCTGGAACCCAGGAGTTTGAAGTTACTGTTAGCTATGACAATACCGTAGACTCTGGGCCAACAAATAAGACCCAACTACATGCTGTCTACAAGAAACCCACTTTAAATATGAAGACATACATAGAAGTAATTGTACAGAGAAAGATACACAAATCAAAGGAGAGTGCAAGTATTGATTTCAAACAGCAGACTTCAAAGGTTGGAAATGTATCAAGGATAAAGAGGGGCATCACATAATTTTAAAGAAGCCAACTTTTCAAGAGCACATAAAAATCCTTAATGTGTACGTAACTAACACAGCATCAAACTATATGAAGCAAAAACTGATAGGACTAAAGAAGAAATAGATCAATAAGCCTCTAGCTATGAAAAAAAATTACTATTCTCAGAAATGAAGGAAGAAAGATCACAATAGATCCCAGGGGCATTAAAAGAATAATAAAGGAATTCTATAAAAAAACTCTATCCCCCAAACTTGATAACATAGATGAAATAAACCAATTCCTTAAAAGACACAATGTGGCAAAACTCACACAAGAAGAAATAGACAGGGTGGAGACAAGATGGTTGACTGAAGCCAGCTTTCCACAGAGGTTCCCGTCCATAAGGAGAGTTAAAGGACAGAAATTTAGCAAGTAACCTGGTGGATTAGAGCTGCACCAAGAGAGAAGGTTGAAGAACACACATCAACCCCGCTGAGGCAAGCTGCGACCCCAAGGATACAAACAAAAGGTACAAAATCCATCACCAAGTGGACAGGAGTCCCCTCCCCCATGAGAATGGCTCAGAGTGCCCCACAAACAAATGAGGAGAGTTCAAAGATCCTCCCACTACACTCCATGGGAGAGACCATCTAAAAACTAGACCTACCTCCCTTACTAGGGTGTCACAGCATTCTCCTGCCAGGCATAAAACTGTATAAAACTGTATATATTCTCTACCTGAAATTCTGAGCTCCCAGAACTCCCCTCCATTCTCACTCTGAGGTCTGGAGCCATGTCCCCCAGGAGTCCAGATTCTTGGGTGATTTCTCAAGGGGTATGGACAGGGCCTAGACTGCAGCTGGTCAGTGCTGACTCTGTGACACGGGAGTGAGGAGAGGATGGTCAGCTGAGAGGGAACCACACTGGAACAGCGGTGCCCCAAGGCACAGAGCAGCAGCCATCTTTTGGCAACAATAGGGCTCACTCTCGGATATTCTGAAGCCACACCCCCTGTCTCCCTGGGCAACCAGAGAAGGCCAGGCATCTACTCAGGTGGCAACCACAATGCAACAGATCTGGGACAAAAATGCAGGCCCTGTGAGTAAAGGGTTTGCCTGAGGTGATAATGGCCTGGGTGGAATGCAGGGACTAGAAACGCACACACAGAGCCAAGAGGTTCCCAGGGTGGGGCTGACCCAAAGGACCACTTTACTGAGCCTAAGACGCACCCGGCCCTCAGGGGATCATCAGCCTATAGACAAAGGAAGACAGGAGGCTAGAACTGACACTAACCGAATACAAACCTGCAGGAGCAAAGATAGGGCCTGAGGCGCAGGCTCTGGAACTCAAAACAGCTTCTCTTCTGCAGGGGAATTTAGCAGGAACAGAAACAAAATCCCACAAAGTTGTTCTGTTCTGTCAGTAACATCAATCAGGGGCGGGGCTGGAACTAAGTGAACACCCCCCAGCCTTCATCAAGTGCCTGAGGTTGTCAGGCTTTACATCCCCCTGCTCGATACAGGCAGAGCGCAACAGCCTGGCTGAGCAGAAATAGATTTCCTTTGATTCAGGCAGGTGCAACTCCTGGAGTATCTGTTCACTACAGGCAACTGGGTAACAGCCCTGCGGGGCTATCAGTGACTGGGTGTGACAGAGGTGCAAGGTGGGGAAGGAGGCATCAACCTTCCCAGACTGATCTATTTTCTGGGTGGGTCCTACTGACTCTACGGAGCACTGGAGCAAGCCATATCTGAGTTGTCACCAGACCCCTGTGATCTAGTTGCCAGAGACCATTTAAACTCTCGCACCTGAGACAGGTGCTGACTAAGACAATTGATTTAAACCTTTAGAACTGAGCCAATCACCCAAAGACTATTCAGGTAGTGCTCTGGGTGTGTGGTTGTAGGAAGGTTTGATTTTCCTTTTCCAATTGTTGCCTGTGGAAGGCAGGGTGACTTAATTGCTGGTATTTCTCCACAGCTGAGACTTCAACTGTTTCACTAGGGTCAGACAGAGACCAGCTGAAAATAAGACAGAACCACTTAGCCCAACCACACAAAACAGGTCCCCAGTTTCTCAGGCCATAGCACTGTACAGGTCCTCGATAAAGCTCCAGGGGAAAAATCAAAGGGCATAAAACAATCATGGGGCAGAATCAGTAGAAAAACTCTAGTAACATGAATAACCAGAATAGATCAACCTCCCCAAGGAAAGATACGGCAGATGTAACTGAAGATCCCATTCATAAACAGCTGGCCGAGATGTCAGAAATCGAATTCAGAATTTGGATTGCAAACAAGATTAATAGAATGGAGGAAAATTTGGAATTAGAAATTCAAGGAGCAATTCAAAAGTCAAAATTAGAAATTCGAGGAGAAATTCAAAAGTTGTCTCAAGAATTTAATGAATTTAAAGATAAAACCACCAAAGATTTTAATGCACTGAAGCAAGAATTTGCAGCCCTCAAAGATCTGAAAAATACAGTAGAATCCCTCAGTAACAGAGTGGAGCAAGCAGAAGAAAGGATTTCTGACATTTAAGACAAAGCCTTTTAACTC